>LN483390.1:81110-167198 GCA_900002565.1 Culicoides sonorensis | reverse complement strand
TTAATGCTTATTCAAATTTTTTCCGTTACATCGTATATTACAATTATCTACGTTACAGTATTTAAAAACAATGATACATTTGCGCTATAATTGAATTTGTGCCAAAATGAGTTAACTAGCCCCCGCAAAATGGAAATGTTTGTTTGTTTTTTTTTTTTTATTTTAATATTTGGATAGTGAATTTTATTTTTGTATAAAAATATTTTGTGCAATATAAATAAAATGAAATGGAAATTAAAATCTTTTTGTATTGTCACAAGACCAGAAATTCGTTTTTCTTTGTTTTTCTGATAATTAAATTTTGAGAATTTTCATTTAATTTCATTTAAAGTGTAAAATATTTTAAAGATTATTATGAAACATATTTTACTTTAAATGTAAAAATAGTCCCTGAGCCATCTGTTCCAAAGAAATCATATCCAAGTGATGGTTGATTTATTTAAGAGAATTATCAGACCAAAAAAAATGTAAATACAAAAATAAATTAAAAATTTTACGATCGAAACATCTCTTTTGACTTTGAGAACTTAATTGATTTGATTACTGAGAAAAAAAATGTAATCAATTTTTATTGCATTTTTTCTTTTTTAATTTACTTCTTTCTTTTACGAAATCAGCCAAGTCCTTTGTTTTGATTTCAGTCAAATTTCATAAACTTTGTACTATTCCTTTTTCTAATTATAGACTTTGTTATTTGTTTGTAAATAAAATTTATAAGACAACCTTTTTCACCTTACAAAATGATTTTAAATTAGTGATTCCCGTTGCTTATCAGATTTAATTGGCATCAATAATCAAAACAAGTGTTGTAGAGAGACCAAATTATTTTTTGAAAATTAATTTCACATTAAACTCAAGAGTCAATTAAATTAAATGTCTTTTAAAAAAGCAGACACCCTATTTAAAGTGGCGCCTTTCCAACCTTACATTTTACTCTTTCTACATATTTTCGTCCGTACACAGCATCTTTTCTTATCTGTCTCTCTTTTTGAATGTCAACATTTTGTTTTACTGATTAGAGCGTTATCATTTTTTTTTGTATTATATGTCAATATACCCGCATACGTGCGTATATTTTTGAACGAAATGTAAAACACGAGACATAATGTCTGATCATGCACTAACTGCATGATCATTCATAAATTTTAAGGCAAATAGAGATCACGCATACAAATGTATGTCAGAAAGAGTGAGAGAACAAAAAAATCCAATCAGAAATTTTATGTTTTAACTTTTTTTTGTTGTAATCTACATTTATTTCTTCCTTGTAATATGGAATTTGTCACTAGATCACTTGAAATTAATTGGATCATGTTCTAGGATGCATTCATCAATAACATGACAAATTTTTCTAAAGAGACATAAACTCAGACAGTCGCTATCTTATCTGGCTTTTTAAAAAAATGCGTCTATTTTTATTTAAAAACAGATTTCATGTTTCAAAAATAGAACTTTAATGTGCAGACATAAATGTAAATAAATGTGTATTAGTAAAAAAATGTTAACTGATAATGCTAGCACGTTTTTAATTCATTCAATTGTTTATATTTTTTTTTATTTTTGATAACGAATAGAAGGTTAGGTGATATGTGTAGTTCATGCTAATTGTTTCCATATTCGTCATGGCTGACATTTTAAACCTGAAAAGTTCATTAAACTATTGAGAATCAAAAAATGAATATTGAATAAATTTTAATTAAAAAGGAATACAATTGATTAAAAAAATCGAAAAATTAATTTTGACCCCATTCATTTACGCAAGAAGATAAGAACGAAATTTGAAATAATTTTTGTAAACTTTTGTTCTCCTATACAAGGCTTTGAATGATTTTTCACTTAATCGTTCAATGTCATGCCGTGAAGACGCAAGTACCAAATTTTTTTGATATTCAACTTATTTAACGGTTAACTTCTATTACGTGTCGATCGATTTCATTGAGTTTAGTTACCTTAATAAGGTGATTTTCAACTATTTTGATTGTAGCGTAGAAAAAAACTAGCAGATTTGACGTGGTACAAACTTTTTTTTGATAACTTTGATTAAAGTTTCCTTCCAAAGAGATTATTGAAAACACATATGGGAGATGAACGTGTCAAACTATCATGCATTTTCACTTTATTATTGCATGTTCAGAATCGAAGTAAACAATTATTACTTAACGATCAAAGGTTGACGACTAAAAAAACCCTTCTTCGTCTTCAAAGCTTTTTAAAGTGCGATTTAACGGCTCATGTTTAATTTTAGGCAAAAAAAAATCATAAATTATATGGAATTCAAAAGAGATGTAAAAACGTGATTTTGTGATACAGTGATAAAGAAAAATTTTTGCGGATTTCGCACAACCTTAAATGCCCTGTCTTAAGGACGTCATTTGTACTCCTGTTAACGTACGATTCAAGTATGAAAATAAGTTTTGTAGTGTTACCATCTACCATTCATAATCATTTAACTTGCATTTTATTATAAGCATCCGTTTTTCAAAACTTTCAATTGAACTCTGTAATGACCAAGATGAGGTTTACTGTTAGAGACTATCTAGGCAACAAATCATGCCTCTCTATTATGTATAAAAGTCGGTAGATTTGAAAAAAAACAGCTTTTCTAATATTATTTGATGAAATTTTAAAGTGGGGTGGCATAAAATGCATATATTTTTTTAAAAACTATGAAAAAATATCTTTTGCCAGTGGACTCATAAATGAACTTAAATACTATGAAAAAATATCTTTTGCCATTTTAGAATTTTAAAAAGTAATATTTGAATTATTTGTATGCGAATTGCAAACAGTTGAATAAACAAAATACTTCTGAAAATTTCAACAAAATTGTCCAAGAAAAAAGAAAACTTTAATCATCCACTTGTTGCATGCTCACACTATTTATATATAAACGTATTATGTAAACATGGCATATGTGTAACATATTTTCAATGCATTTCTTTTAACACTTGCAAAAAAAAAGTTTTATTTTATTTAATTGTTTGTTAAATGGCCATGTCAGTGTTGTTCAGAATCTGCTTATTTATTTATTTATATATTTTTGCAAAATTCACAAAGCAATTTATAACTCACGCACTTTTTTTGTATTTTTATTGACGCAAATAATGAAAAAAAGAAAAAAACAGACAAGACAGGACCAAGTGTTTATTTTATTTGTGTGTTTTCCTGGGATAAATGTTTCTAAGAATTTTCTACTTTTAATCACAAAATAAAAAAAAAATGTTTTATTTCAACTTTTCTTTTTCATGTTTCATTTTAATTTTTTATTTTAACAATTATTTATGATTAGCATGTCACTTGAAAATAGATTTTGTTTGTAAACAGGTGAGCAAACAAATATCACGTTATAATAAACTGACCTAATACATTAATTAACAAAAAAATATATGATCATTTTTTTCATATTCTAACATCATTCTTTTTGAAATTTCGCATACATTTGGTTCATGATAATTTATATTTTTTTTAATTTTTTTATAAAAGTTCAATGTGCGTTTGAGGTAGGTCTCAGCAGTAAATTTTGATAAAATTTTCTATTTTAAAATAATATTCATGGGATGAGTAACAAAATCATCAAATAATAAACGTTTATTTTAATTTTAGCACGAAGGCTACAAAATTTTTTATGATTATTAGTATTCAAGTTTAAACATAATTTTTGGTGATCATGATTTGAACACATGTTATATGGGTTTTTTTTTAATTATCTCGTTTAATGAATTAGTTTGAAATGTATTATGAAATTGGACAGCATTAAAAGTCATCAAATGTTTGTAAGATCAAAGATATTTAATTTAAAGTATCTTAAAACAATGATCATTTTTTGTAGGAAATAAGGAAGGTTAAAATTGTCAACTACTTTTTGTATTGTACATCGCAATATAAGATGAAAATTTGAAAATGAATAAATTATTAAATTCTATTAGCACATTTTGTGAAATTCCTATCCATTGGTTCGTAAAACATCTTAAAAATGGCCGTCATTGCGAAGGAGAAAAAATTGATGAAACATTTTCAAGCAGAGACCGACATCCGAAGCTCTCGTAAATGACATTTTTTTCTTTAAAGTAAACAGAAAAAATGTAAATAGTAATAATTTTATTTTATTAAATTACTCTTATTAACGTTGTCCAGACATTTACATTTTTTATTACCGATCCATAATCCTCGTAATACATGTAGTTATCAGCTAGTTTATTTTTAAACTGTACCATTAATAAAACTAGTTGATATGCGTGAAAAAAAGTTAACACGTTTTACTCGCATGATCACTTTCAATACATAAAAAATCATAAAAATAATGAGTACTAATTCAATGGTGATAAAAAACTAGACGCGAATTTTTGTACAAATAATTATCAAAATAAATAAATGAATAACTCAAATATCTCGTGCGAAAATAAAACACCTGAACAAATGACTAGACATTAAAAGATTATAACTTTCGTGATGATTAGCCTGAAAACCATGTCAAAAAGTAATCATCAATTAGACAGCAATTTGTCCAGTTCTTATCTTAATACTTTTATCAATCAATGATAAGATTTTATTCATAATTTGTAGTTAAATTTAAAAAAAAAAACGTATTTAAGCTTACTATTTTTTCTCACTCGCTTGATTCAAAAAAAATTTAACGTTAAAAGAAAGAAAATCATGCCACTTTATAATTGTTTCATCTCAGATTGTATTAAATGAATGAAAATTTTGGGTTTTTTGTATGACATTATTTGTAAAAATTACGATTAAATTAATAGCTTTTATTATCGCTTATTAAAAATATTTATTAAATTATTATTAAATTTATTTTTATTATTAATGTACTTGATCTATAAAGATCAACGAACTGTTTGTCATTTTTAACACTTTATTATCTATTTTAAATGTTATTATTATCAAATGACGTACAAAAATTTGTTTGAAATATTTAATTGTTGATAAAACTTATCATTTTTAATGTTATTTTTGTTTGAGAGTGTGAAAAAAGTGTCAAGTATTAATTTATAAATTGAGTAAATATTTTTTCAAGAAATTGTTGACATATTTCACTGAATTTTTCTGTCACAACATTTATTTTATCTCAATTTAAATATTAGCTAAAAATTTATCTATTATTGATATAAAAAATTTTACTTCTTGTTTTCTAGCCCTCAGTTTTAAATTTTTGATATGTATTTTTGATTAAAGACAATACGATTATTTGAGATTTGAGCAAAGTACACGAGAAAAATATTAAAATTGTTCACATTGCAAGAACTGGCATTAATTATTGATTCCGATAATGACTCGTAAAACATTTGAACCCTGATATATTAATAATGTCAAAGTAAAAAATTTCAAATATTGCAAAGATAGTAAACAAAAAATGGCAAAATTGCCTTGCCTCTTAGCACGTATCATTTTATTAATTCTTATTTGTTCTGTTTTTTATTAAACTTTTTTTATTTATTTACATTTAATCAAGGTCATGTTCAAGTTCAATTTTATACTTTTTTTTGTTGTTCATGTTATTTATATCTTTTATTTTAATATTAAATGATATCGATGATGATGATGATGATAGTGTTAATATTAATTGAAATTTTTGTTATTGAAGTAGGTCGTGAACATATTGATTATCATACTATTATCAATATAAATGGAGAAAATATCGATAAAGTTAAAAATAATCTTTCACTGATTCACTTAACACGAGTCAATTTTATTTCAATTGCATTTTATTTTGATTCTTGATATCGATGGGAATGTTCCGTTGTTTTAAAAATGATAACTAATTTAAAAAAGACGCGTGGCAAAAAATTTGGCGACGACTGTCTGATTAGGAAAATTTTACAGTCTATTTTGTTTGACTTTCAAAAGCCTGATTGATAGTCGTAAACAAATTTTCTGATACAAAATTTATAAATAATTTATTATTGCGATCTAATTGACACACTTAGTAATAATTAATGATGATGCAGATTAATGTCTATTACCTATAGGTAAAAGTACAACAATAGAAACACATGTCTTAACAAGGTGACTTCTGAACTTACTCGATTCTGATTAAGGTTTTGTTTTGGTTTTTTTTACTTTATTATTAAGTCATTAAAAAATTTCATGTTTGAATTTTTATCAATTCCTCGGAAATAAATGTCTTTAATTATAACAAATACGGCGTATAAAAAAAAGTTATTGCTTTGATAACTTTATCAATTATTAAATGATAAATTTTTGCAAAACTTTCCATAAAAAAAATATTAATCAGAGGATGCACTTTTTTTTAGCAATTCAGAACAATTCAATTTAACTGATAAGATTGTGATTTAAAAAAAAAACACTCCTCTGGGCTTTCCAAAAATATATTTGTCTTTTAATTAAATTTTAATGAAAATATAAGTTGAGTTGACTATAAATTAATTCAATGATTTTAAATTAAGAGGCAAAAAAAAATCATCAGATTTTTTTACGATTATTAGTCCATTGACCCAAATTTATTTTTGATTTTGTTTTGCTCACAATTTTTTTTATTATTTTTATTTCGTTAGCAGATAATAAAAAAAAAATCAAGAAACGTTAACTTAAAGAGGCGCTTCTCTGATTTTAATTTGAGAAATTTTGTAATGAAATTTATTAAAATAAAATGAAATGATTTAATTTACATGGTTAGAAATTGTCTTAAAGCAATATTTTTGAGTCAGAATTTTTTGTTAGCGATCAAAAACTTTTCATCCCATTTCAGCTTCATATCAATCTTTGTCCAAATCCTATCATTTGAAAACCATCAACTTTTGTTAATTCTTGAATTGTGTTTAATTAATAAAAAATATATCCACAAAATTCATCTTAGCAACAAACAAAATATATTTGAAGCATTTTCGCCGTTTATTTTAATTGATTTAATTATCGAATTCAAGCACAAACAAAAGATATTTGTTTATCAAAGTAATGCAAGTAACATTTGTTTTGATTTCATTTAAAATCTTTATGATATTTATTCAATTAATTTAAAAAATTTATGTGCGGTCTTGATTTGCATCAGAGTTTAAATCAAACATTGACCGGATTTTCGTCAAATTGATTTTTATTTACTTTTCTTTAATGCATTGCGTAATATTTTCAGAAAAATGAGAGGATGCTTACAGAAAATTCATGTTTGAACTGTTTAATTTAAAATAAAATATTAATAGCATGGATTTCAAATATAATTTGAACCTTTTAAATGTTGAGCCAGTTCCGCCTACAACTTCCATGGAATAAATCATTATTTTTATGATTATTTTTTTTACTGTTGCTTCACTTTTAAAATAAAAAACAGACGCACAATTGAATAAATTTTACACCTATTTTAATATTTTCAAGAGAAATTACATGGAAACGAAACATTAAGAATAAAATGGTGATCGAAATTGCATTTCCGTAAATTTTAAAGGCTTCATTGACTTAAATTCACCTTTTTCATAGAAATATTTTATTAAAACACAGACGGCCTCCATAGTCACAAAAGTACATATTTTACGAAATTCAGTAATAAAAGTATAGAAAAAATAATAAAACATAAAATAAGTGGGTTTGAATTCAATTTTTATCAATTTTTTATATGAATTAGTAATTAATATGATTAACAGCATTACTCTAAAATCGTATTTTAAGGCAGTAAATTATAAATTTTAATTTTTATTATATCATTTAATACAATTAATAAAATTTAAAAAAAAATGACCTTCATGTTTATTAACACGTAATTTTTAATGTTTTTATTGTACTAATTTAAAATAAATTTGTTGATTTTTTTGTGTTATCTCATTATTTTCTTTTAAAAGCTTAATTTCAAATTAAATCAAAGTCAAATTGAATGACCTTTCATCGTAAAAACCACCATTTGGACGATTCTTTATCAATTTTTATTTTAGTTTAAGAGTTTTCTTGAATTTCCTTAAGATCTGCAACTCAATCATTCTTTTATAGATCCGAGCAGCAAACTCAATATGAATTTAATTTCAAATAATTACCTTATCACAAACATACGCTAGTTAAAATTCAAAACATTTAATTCATTGTTAAAACAAAAGGATAATGTTAATTAAATTTAAATAGATACTTGAGGGATAATCATCATAATTACACAAGGACTACATCAAAAACGTTTTTCCTAATATCCTTACATAATATTTAACTACGTAGAAAATTACATGAATCATACCAAAAAAAAAAACATTATACAACTTTTAAGCAACAACATTTTTCGCATTCCCATGTACCGGTATTTTGCAATATTTACAAACATCGGATTTTACTCGGTAACTCACAAAAATTACATAGAACAAAGGGAAAATCTGAAAATTATTTGAGGGGAAATTTGAATCGCATTGCATTGTGTTTAAATTCTTACGTGTTATGTGCTATGTGTTAAAGGAAAAAAAATTACGCGTGTCACAAATAAAGATAAAAGAAAGTCATTGAAGCGTTATTATTTACACAAAATCATAACATGCAAAATTTATATTCAAGATGAGACTCAATTCAGAGGGTGTTATGACATGGAGTCAAATATTTTTTTAAATGCAAAAATAACATGTAATTTATCGATATTTTTGTTTTGACTTTGATTTTTTTTTGTATTCATTTGATAAATCAATATATTTTTTTATTTATCGTTTTATTTGTAATAAAATATTGATGACATGTGATTTTTTTTTATAGAATAACGTTATTTTTGTACATTTGTAAATTGTTTGGTCTATTAAACAATTATTTGATCATACAAGTTGAATTAAAAAGAAAAATCATCATTTTTATATATCATGGGAATTGTATCCTCAACATCCTTCTCTCGTTTCCTTGTACTAACCTATGTTAACAGCAAACAGTATTCATCTATTGAGTACAAAATCTAGGGTAAAAATTGATTGTACACAAAATATAGAAACACATACATTTTCACACATATTCCCTTAAATTCCACCAGAACTTTTACTTTTAATGTCACTTTCAAACATTCCTGCACACTAAACGGGGTGTTACGACAAACATACGAAACAAAAATCCGATTTTTTATGGCAAAATCAATACGGAGTGGTCCTTTTATATACAAATACACAACAAAATTTATCTAGATCTTTAATTCTCATAGAACGGGTGTGTGTTTGTAAACATATTTTGTGACTTTGAACAAATATTTAAATGGTTTTCTGCTTGTTGGTTTCAATTAATTTAAGATTTCTGAGCATAAAAATATTATGCTGGTAGTTTTGAATTATGGAGGATTATGAATGAAATTGGTTCGCAACTGTATGAAAAACAAATGACGTACACTAAATTGAGTATTAAATTTCATTTCAGTATCAAATTCACAGGATATTTGTATAAGGCAAATAAGAAAATAACACCAACTCAAATACAAATTAATCTTAAAAAAAACTTACCAATGTTTGTTAATAATTTATTTATTGCTTTACTGTTTTAATATCACTTAATTGAAATAACTGTTGGCATTTAAGAGGTAGATGAATATGTTCAAAAATTTATGTTTAATATTATTATTTTATTTATGACAAAGTCTCATTGATTATAAAAATGATTTGAAAGCTTTAATTTTTTTATCATCAGATAATGTTTCACTCTTTATTTTGTGCCCTTCAGGTTTTGTGTTATAATAATTTCAAGCAGATAGTATAAGCAAAACACAGACTACGTAACAACAGAATCCTAACAGCTATCAAACATATTTTAAGTTTTTCACAACTTTTTCCTTACTGCTTACACTATACAACAAATACGCGAAACCTGAGCCTCCGAGTCGAGGCTTTTACCAGCGTCACTTATGACTAAAATAAGTAAAATGGCATTCAAGAAATTTCCCTAGGACGTCAGGTTCCTGAGATAAGCCCATAGGGTCATTTAGGCTCTTTAAAGCATAATATTTCATAAAAACGGATTTTTTTATGAGTCAGAACTTGAAAAAAGAATGTTAATTAAGTTTAAAATGTATTTAGCGTACAAAAGTTTCATTACACAAAGAAAAAATGCACAATTTTGGTGAATTTTGTAATTTTTGTGTTTTCCAACTCTTGTTTGCATAACAGAATTTAGGGAAAATTGTCAATTTTTTCGCTTGAACATGAAATATATTTACGTCAAATACTTTTTAAACTATTTTAACATTCTTTTTTTTTAATTCTAACTCATAAAAAAATCCGTTTTTATGAAATATTATGTTTAAAGAGCCTAAATGACCATATGGACCTATCTCAGGAACCTGACGTCCTAGGGAAATTTCTTGAATGCCAATTTACTTATTTTGATCATAAGTGACTCCAGTAAAAGCCTCGACTCGGAGGCTCAGGTTTCGCGTATTTGTTGTATAGTGTTATTAAACCATTCACTATTTTACTCAAATTTTTGTTGATATTATTGTTTTTTTTATGATACAAAGCAGTAATGATAAAATATGTCTTGTAAGCTTGGGTTGTGTTAGTAGACTGTTTCCTCTGTTGAAATTCCATACAAAACGAAACTGAGTGAGTGAATATTTTACAACGTACATGTATTACATATTCAACAGCAGGGGAAACAACATTTTTTTAACTTACTGGTACATAATGTAACTTTGGTAACGTTATACAACAAAAAGGAATGATCTCAAACTTTGTAGATGCATTTATGTATATTCTATTATTAGTATATAGATAATTTCGATATACACATAAATTATTTTAAAAATCATGGTGATTTCTATTATGAATGAAGAATGTGGAAGTTTAAATCATAATTTATGTTGACAACGTGTCATAAATTAATATTTTGAATTTTTTTTTTTGGAATTTATTTTGACTCATCTTTTATTTTTTTTCAATCACAAATCAAAATTATCACTGTTTTATTGATTAAATAATAATAATTGTTATGATTAATTTATTATTATTGTCTGTTCAATTAAAATATAAATTTAATATTTAATCTTTAATAATAATAACAATAATATTGATTTCTAACAAAATAATGCTGGAAATGCATTTCCATTAAATAACGTGTCTCAATCTATTTTAGTCTTTTTTGACGTCAATTGAGTTTTTTTTTGAGTCTTATCAACAAATTTTTAAAACAAAAGTTTAATTCATTTTTTTTGAAATTTTAATGTAATACAGTTAGTTCATTAAAGTCAAAAAAAAATCAAAGTCAAAAAAATTAAATAAATTAAGAAATGTTGCATCAGATTATAAGACAACATTTTTTTTTCTTAAAAACATGACGATTTCAATTCAACGAATTATTCAAAGTTTGAAAATTCTTTCAAAGAAAACCTCAAATTTTGTATTGTTCCAAATTATGAATGAAAAAGTACAAATAACCTTCAATTTAACTTTTACAACGGCACTATGATCTGTAAATTATCAGAATAATTATTTAATTACAGACAGAAAATTGAATTATTATCAGAATTTATTTTTATTTAATTACAAGTGTTAAGCTTTATTTATAATCATTAATTTATTTTTTTAATTACGTTGACATCAAATTATTATCAGTGAAGATGAAAATTAACTTTAAGAAATAATTTTTTAAATAATATGCAGACATCCTTCTCTCATAAAAAATGAGGTCATTTTTACAATAAAAAAAGACGTACAACTTGTAACCCCCGTTGTTTAATCAGATTCACTTTCGCTTTCAGATTGAAAATCACCAACATTTATCTTGAAAGTGTATTCTTGATCACAACCCAGATACGCATCACTCATGAAATACAAGGTATATTCATGAACTCCTGGACTTGGAGCTACAAAATCAAGCTTGACTTTTGCTTTTTGTTGAAGTGTTAATCGTTTAATCGAAAGCAATGAATTTGCCTTTGGATCACCGATGACGACCCACCATCCTTCTTCTCGTTTCTAAGACAAAAAAATTGAAAAAATAATTTGATATTGCAATGTCAAAAATTGAAAAGTTATAAATTACCTGTGGGAATAATGGTGCAACAACTGGTCCAACAACTTCATCCTCACGTTCTAATTGAACAACAACATTAACAGTTGACCCAGAATTAATACGATCTTTATCAACCACTTCATAATTTAACTCAATATTTGGATATCTATTACAAAATTTAGCAACATCAGCCATTTGTGTATCAGTCAACTGTAATAATCTTGTACGATCTGCATCTTCCAATTCCATGATGTCAAACACAGTTTCAACATTTTTATCTTGACACCTTTTGATAATATCATTTGTGAAGTGGGGCAACTGTTTGAGTACCGAATCTTTTGTCCACATGGCTTGAGTTACCATTTGAGCTAATTCCATAGCAGCAACAGCTGGTGAAAGCCAACCATTTGAACTGAGTACATCAACACAAGCTTGAATTAAACGAATACTTTTGCTTAGAATAATTTCAGTATCGCCTTGTAACTCAGCACCCAGCTGGATTCGAGAAAGATGAGCTTGGAGTAACAAATTGGTTTTTATATGGGGATCATTGAACCTGTAAATATTTTAAAAATTAAGACAAATATTGCAAAGACACTCATTTAAAATTTATATTACTTTGGTGGTGCTCCTTCTGGTCCAGTCAATTTATTTGGAAGTCTGTGTGCAAGCGCTTGCAAAACTGAATCCTCTCTATGTCGGACAACAACATCTTCATATTCAGCAGCTGACGAAATAATTTCCAGTAAACCACGTATTTTTGTTTTGTGATTCAATGACAAACTGAACAATTCAATTGTTGTATAATTAATGTAATAATAAGCAGCAATCATGCCCAAATTTAGTGGAAGTGTGTCCATATCATCTTCAATACTAATACATTTGGACTGTTCCAAGTCGGATAAAGTATTTTCAACGAGTTCTGAAAGATGATCTGATAAATGTCTGAAAAAAACAAGTAAAATTAATTAAAATTGGGCATTTACAAGAAATTCAACAAAAAAAATTCATTGGAACTGCCGGGTATTGATCCCGGTACCTCTCACATGCTAAGCGAGCGCGCTACCAATTGCGCCACAATCCCATATCCATATATAAAATTATGCTAAAAGTGTGTTTTGTTTTGTGATTCGTTCTCATAATACACACAAAACTATGAATTGAAGTTTCATTCATACATCTATTTATTTATGAATGGAATGATAAAGTAGTTTTATCGATCATGTAGATAACTTCACATTCATTTATAAAATGACTTACCTGTGTGTTACTCCTTGCAAATTATAATAATTTGGATTTTGTGTTAATCGTCTGTACAAGAATGTCCATGTCAAATAATCTACAGCATCTTGTTTATTTTCAATGGTTTTTGTTACTATTTCAGCATTAAAGTGATCGTGCATGCGATGATCTAAATGACTTTCTACCGGTAAACTTTCAGTTAGGAATTTCTTATAGAAATCCTTCTTAGCAGACTGACACATAAGCACACATTTTGCATCATCATCTTCTGTGGGTCGATTAGCACGGCCGATCATTTGCATGACATCGGTAACAGGATAATCCTCGTATGAATGATTTTTACCATTGTAATATTGAGTATCCATGATGATAACCAAATATGCTGTCACATCAAGTCCCCAACACAAATCACGGGTTACTACAGCTACTTGAATCGCTCCTGAATCAAACAATTGTTCAACAAGACGATGATCTGATTGTGATAAACCTTCATGTATGTATGCAACGCCTTGTGATAAGGTTTCTTTAAGTGTTTTGTCTTCCATGCGATCTAAAAATGGTTTGATATCTTCTTCATCTGCATGGAAAAATCGGTTGGGTTGCTGTTCAGCTGTGCAATATGTCAAAATATCAACTGCTGTGATGCGAGCTAATTTACGTGACGATACAAAAACGATTACGGGTTTGTGAGGTGAATATTTCGTGATTGCATTATAAACTGGTTTTGACATTGCTGCAACACGAGATGCATTATGAGTCATATTAAATCCTTGAATATGCAATTCCAAGGGAACTGGTCGAACACTTGGATGGAAATTGAATGTTGCATTTGCATTACATCCAAGCCATTGTGCGACATCACGATAATCCATGAGGGAACTTGATAGTGCAATTATTCTAATTTGCTTTTCAATTTGTGAAGAAATGTATCGCATTCGAGAACAAACCACTTCTAGTACTGGTCCTTCTTCACCTCCAATCAATTGTAACTCGTCAGCCACGAAAAGTTGGATATTTTGAACATTTTTACGTTGTTTCCATCTTCGTGATAAAATGTCCCATTTATCAGCTGTTGTTACAATTATTTGACCTTTCGCAATAAGTTTCAAATCAGTTCCAGTTTCTCCAGTGAGCTTTACTAGTTTAATTCCAAGTGCTTGACTGAATTTTGCATGCCAATCAGCAAAAATTAAATCGGCTTGTGCATCCTTTGATACTAAATAAACGCAACGACCTTCTGGATTTTGACTCAACAGCCTCAAAATCGCAAATTCAGCAATAGTAGTCTTTCCTGAACCAGTTGGTGCCCCAATGAAAACATTATCATCTGAATTATAAACTGCATTAAAAACCTGCGTTTGAATTGGATTAAATTGAGGAAAAGTTTCATTGTATAATCCTTCATATTCAGGATTTCTCAATGCAGTGATAGGCAATGGCTGTAAATCCAGTAACTCAGTTGGTGGCATTGTTTTTTCTGGTAGAATCAAATGACGGAATGATACTGGAAGTTGAGTTTCCGATGCAATCCATCGATCTGAGATGATTCTTAGGAAATATTGAGGTGGCAAAGGCTCAAATACAGGAACGAAAAATTTCACCAAGTGTTCGTCCGTGCAATATTTTTGTTTGAGTAAGAAAAACTCATGATGTAAGATAACTTCTGAATCAACATCTTCAACAAATATCCAAAAAGCTTCTGATTGCCCATGGATTTTTTCATCCCATTGAAAGTCTGGTGTAATTGTCAATTCGACTCTCAATGTTGCTCTCGTAATCGGTTGGATATGGGTTGACAGTTCAAGTTTGGGAAATTGATGTACAAATTTATGCACAGTTTTTCCCAACTTTGGTGCTCTTATCAATTCACCAATTTCATTTGGTTCCAAGTCATACATACGCTCCCATGGAAATCCTTTCTTCTCAATTTTCTTGACAATTTCTTCAGGCATTTTTCTGAATTGGCGTAACGGAGACATTGATTGCCACATTCTACGATCAATCATTTTACACAGAGTCAAACATTTATCGGCTAATTGGGCCCAGCCTCGATGAAGGACGATTTCAAAAATAGCACGAAGTAATCGAGCAGCAGATTGTGTAACATAAACCATATCGGCCATCAATGCAAAGCCTTCAAGCTTCAATTGAGATATGAAAGCTTGTAATAAAACATTTACTTTAGCACTTGGCTCTTCCATACTTTCTTTTATCGGAATCGGGACTCGTTCCATGAGTTTTTGTAATTCCAGTTTTTCTTCTTCACGCACAGTTATGTTTCGGAATTCACCAGACAATGAGAAAACTCTAAATAACTCAATTTCACTTAAAGTTGGTTTTAACAGCTGATTATAAGTTGCCATGGTTTGATGCGTGCAATAGAAATGTGATGCAATACGACCAATTTCAGTCATTTGGAACTGACCCATACGACGATCATATTTGATCAAACCACTTCGATCTAAATGCAGTGCTGCAGTATGAATCAAATCAGCACGATGTTGTTCCAAAAATGGATCCTCCTTTTTCTGATCAAATGAAATTCCATACAAAGTTGGAGCTCGTAACATCCTCACATATAAATAGGTGTATCCAAGCCATGTAACGGCATCTTTTACATTTTGAATAGTGCCCAAGACAATTTCAGCATTTAACATATCTGGCAACTTTGAAATCATTTGTGATTCAATTGGTAGTTGTTGATTCAATAGCGACAAGTAATATTGGAGTTCACTGTGATTTGTAATTAAAATACCTTCACCTTTTGTATCATATTGAGGTCGACCAGCTCTTCCCAACATTTGTAAGACATCTAGGGCACTCAACTCAACCCAACGTCCTTTTTCAGGGTTATAAACTTGAGTACCTTTGATAATAACGGTATGAGCAGGTAAGTTGACACCCCAAGCAAGAGTAGCAGTTGAAACTAATACTTGAATATGCCTATCAGCAAATAAATCTTCAACCAATGTACGATCAACTCTTGTCATTCCAGCATGATGGATAGCAAAACCATATGGAAGTAAGTCCTTTAATTCTGTGTTTTTTACTTGCTCAGCTTCAGATCTCAACACTTCCATACTAGCAGAGCCTTCACGTAAGAAACTGCCGAGTGTATCTTTTTCCAGACAAATATCACGAATTGCACGAGCAGTCTTGCCTGTTTCTTTTCGTGAATGTACAAATACTAGTACCTTAAATAAAAAAAAAAAAATTAATACGAAATTTCATTTAATGTTACGTGAAAATCTTACTTGATTACGGCCAGCATGTTCCATAATTTTTTCATAAACGATTTCGTTCATTACTTGGAAACGTTTTAATGCCTTTTTTTCAGTAACTCCGATGTATTGTTGTTCCAATGCGACTGGACGAAAACTGTTATCAAAGTAGAACAAACCACTTTGTTTCACTCTCATAAAAGTTGCAACATCTTGATAATTTGGCAATGTTGCAGATAATCCAACCATTCTCACATCCTCTTGTGTCGTTTCAATATTTCGAATTGTTCGAGCAACAAGAGCTTCAAGAACTGGCCCACGTTCATCATGCAACAAATGAATTTCATCAATGATAACAAGCCGTACAAGTTGTGTAAAAGTTCGTTCACCACCTTTTCTTGTGATAATATCCCACTTTTCAGGTGTACAAACGATGACTTGCGTAGCTGCAATTTGTTCACGACTCAATTGATGATCACCAGTCAATTCGGAGACAGTTAAATTATATGCAGCAAGACGTTTTCCGAAATTTCCCACCATTTCTTGTACCAACGAACGCATTGGAGCAACATAAATTATTTTAAATTCATCTGCGTTGATGGTTCCATCGTCGTTAATGTGTTTACCGATTTCTCGCATCATACACAATAACGCGACATTTGTTTTACCGGCACCAGTCGGAGCACACAATAATAAATTCTCGTCAGTTTCAAGTGCTGCCTTGTAAATACGACTTTGAATACGATTCAAAGACTTGAATCCTGCAAAAACTGGTTGAACGTATTTTGGTACTTTTTCAATACTAACAAGCTCTTCATCGTCATCAAATGCTTTGGGTTTTAAAGCAGGAACATGAACTTCCTCATATCCCTTACGTTGTTTTCGGAAAGATCCGTCTGGAAGTTGACATCTTTTATTAGCCATGAAGTGTGATCCTTGACTGAACACTAACTCATCTAACTCCAAGACTTTTCTATTACTGAGTTTGCTATCCTCAACATCCATTTCCTCGTCTTTTTCATGTTTTCTCTTCTTACGATCATGCTTTTCTTCTTCGAAGTCATCGTCACCTTTCCCTGTATCAAGAGCTTTTAGTATTTTTGCTAACACTGGATCATCCTTCATTTTATTTCGAATTTTTTGACGTTCTGTCTCACTTTGAGATGATGCGAGCATTGTACAATAAAGGATCATTTGACGATTCTTTTTCAATTGTTTGATAAAATCAAAACAATCATAGCCGAGTAAAATCACAAGCTGATTTTCGCATTCACGGTCATCACTTGCTTCTTTAAGGACTTTCAAGACTTCACCTGCTTTTGCTTGGGAGATCATAGCGTCATTGTAATATTTGCTTAAGCATCTCTGAAGCCAATAAGCATCAATATCCAAAGGATGAAGTGTCTTTTCTTTTTTGCGTTGTTCTTCAAGTTGTTCAACGAGCTGCATACAAAAAAAAAACGTTCAAATAAAAAATTTCACTTGTTATGTTAAGTTTACTTACATTTTCAGCATGTAACGCTCCATCAATTCTAGCTTCTTCGCCCTCATCTTGTCCTTCTTCATCGCGAATCTCTCCATACACGTCTTCGTCACTTTCTTCTTCACTCTCCTCAAATTGAACATTGATTCCATACTGTTCATCCAAATTTTTATTATCTGCAATTGCATTCACTGCTGTTGCAATATCAGATCCAAAATCTGTGATTTTCTTTCCCAAATTTATGAGCAATGAAAATCTTTCATCTGCCATTTGACCACCGAGCAACTCATCGATTTCACGCTTCCTTTCACGATCTTTAAGTTTGTCATTCTTTAAAACAGTCAAGATCTCATCAGCTGCACCACACAAAATATCACGAGGTTGATCACCAAGAGCTTCTTGGATGAAACTCAACAATACTTCGTATGTCTGACGAGTTTCGTGGGTTTTTGGTCGATAAACTATACCAACCATTTCATCAATGCCTTCTGATAGGAGAGTGGCACCTTTCATGCTGTTAAAATCATACTGAGCTTCATCACGTTTCTGACGTCTTAAATGATAATAATGAAATAGAATTGTAAGAATTTTTGATATAACAATAAAATATTTAAATCTTACTTCTTTTTACGCTCCTCGGCTTTTTCAGGTTTACTCCTTTGAGCTTTGTCTCCCATTTTTGTTCCTTGTAATTTTCCAACAAGAGACATGACTTCACCGGTTGCTTCATCTTTGCGAGGTCTTTCAATAAGACGAACATCAGCTTGTAAAACGAGATTTGAGTTCTATAAAAAATAGGGAAAAAAACATAAAATGGCATCGTAATTGTTCAAAACGATTCAGAACGTATGGAAAACTTACCGCTTTATATTCATATTGCAATTGACGGGCTGCTTGATCAGCCATCTTATTTATTTGATTATATTTTCTTTAATAATAATTAAATCAGTAATTTAACACAAATTTAAATTAATTTTACAGAAATCTAACTATATTTTTATTCACTTTAATAAATTTATGTCTGTGTTTACTATTTTAGTCGGCTTCCATTCATATTTTGACCCAGTGACAGCTGTCATTTTATGTTTACGCTTTTTGACATTTTAAATCAAAACAAAAGCTTTGTTTATTTTTCAAAATTGAAGATGATTCTTCAACAAATAAATTCAATTATATCTCGGGTGAAACAAAATAATGAAAAGAGTCGAAGTTATGTTTGTATTAATTGTGGATGTCCCGTAAAAGAACTAATCAAAAAATATAGTCCAACAGTACTGAAAATCAATCATTGTGTAATTATTTTCAAATAATTGTAAAACTTGTATTAAATTTAATTGATTTTATTTCATAGGACAATTGTAATGAAATTGCTGATAAATATATTGAGTTTGAGACGATTATCATTTTGATTGATCTTGTGTTGTTATCAAAAGCTGCATATCGACATGTTGTGTTCAATACCGAATCAAAAAATTTATGGAAGTTGGCAGTTATTATTATTCTCCTGGAATCATATTGCTTGTGGGTAGAAACATTCAAGGTTGATCGAAGCTCACCGCAGTCAATTCATGATCCATTTTTATCGGAAAAATCATTTTATTTATCGTGTGCTCAAATTATTCTTGGTAAGTTATAATTCAATAAATAATAAACAACTATCAGCGATATTAATTTGAATTATTTCGTTTAAAAGGAAACGTGTTACTTTACATATTCATGGTAATTTTATCAGCACCAAGTAGAGGCCTTTTATACATCAACCACGGTAATCATCCTCTCTACCGATCAAAATTAGCGTTCGCTTTAAATTTACTACGAGGACTTACACTCGCTTCAATCGGGAAATTTTTCTTCCTTCCGATAATGATATGGAAGGAAAACTCAACGGAAACTCAAATTGCCGTACATTTGAGTCTAGTCATTATTTACTTCATTTTATCATTAATTCATGCTCATTCCGTTGTTGCTAATTGCTCAAGATTAGCAAGCATTTTTATCGTTATATTTTCGTATGTTTCCGAAACTTACATCATTACCGAGTTAAGTCTGTATGCCAAAGGACATTTATTTTAATTGTTACAGCAAAAAATTAGTCATCGATTTAATCGCAATAAATGAACAATTCAGTATTCCTATTAATTAAATTCTTTTATTCTAGTATCTAAATGGTTCAGAAGCTCATTTGTGTCTAAAAAAAGAACATTATTATTCGTTAAGTCATGTAATTCTAATTGAGTGTTATCTGCAGCTGCTTTTTCTCCGACAACAACTATGAAAGGGTATCCCATTTTCTTTGCATCTAATAATCTTTTTCCAATTGTCAAATTTGTTCTATCATCGATCACCAGCTCTTTCCTACCAACACTATTCAGATCCATTAATTGTGTGGGCAGCGATTCACAAAGATCTTTAACTTTTGTTGTTTCTTCTTTACTTCCATGTTTTGGTGGAATGAAACAAATTTTAAATGGAACTAAATGAAAAGGCCATCGTAACTCATTTTCCGTAGATAAAACTTCTAATGCAGCAGCAACAAGACGTGTAACTCCTATTCCATAACATCCCATAATCATTGGACTTGGTTTTCCATTTGTACCTAAGTAAGTTGCTTTCAATGGTTTTGTGTATTTATCTTCCAGAACAAATGTGTGGGCGATTTCGATACCTTGCGTCGTTTGAAGATTTCGATTCTGACATTGAGGACAACTTTCATTATTATTTTGGATAGTCAATTCCTTATTACAACTAAATTGACAATTAGAACAATGCAGTAACGTATCTTCACCGATATCAGCTGCAAAATGATATTCATGTGACAATGAACCACCCATGATGCCTGTGTCACCGGACACTTTACAAACTGGAACACCGATTCTTTTGAAAAGTCTTTCGTAAGTTGCATTTACTTCATCATACGTTTTCTTTGCATTATCAAGCGAAGTATCGAAAGTATACAAATCTTTCATCAAAAATTCCTTCGTCCTAAGAAGACCAAATCTTGGTTTCAGTTCATCACGAAATTTTGACGTTATCTATAATTCAATTTAATAAATGTTTATCAATTCGCAAAATATATCTTAGTATTTACTTGATACAACTTGAGAGGAAGAGCTCGATACGATATTGGTGAAATTGTTGCAAGTAAAGCCGTTATGGATTCTTCATGAGTTGGACTTAAAATACATTCCTTGTCATGTCGATCGGTGACTCGTAAAAGTTCTGTCACTGCAGTCTCATATCTTCCAGATTTTTTCCATAATTCACTGGAGGTTAAAATTGGCATCGTTAATTTTTGACCCTCAATTTCTTCCATTGAATTGTCTATCAAGGTAATGCATTTTTCTAATGCCCTTTGCATTAATGGCAGTAAATGAAACATCCCATTTGACCCGGATCGAATTAAGCCCATTTCAAGCATGAGCTAAAATTTTGAGAATAAAATCATTAAACCTTATTTTAAATAAATGAAAGAAATTTACCCTCTGACTCTTGGATGTAAGCTCCTGATGGTTTATCTTTGCATTTTTAGGTGTAATTAGCAATGGTTGGAATATTTTTGATAGTTTATTCATTTTTTGTTTGTTTTAACAAACAATTTTCATTAATTTTATTTCAAATTAAAATGTAAATCCCATTTAAAATGAAATAAAATTTAATCACACATTCAACCATTTATTTTGAAAAAAATATGACAATTTTGGAGTTTTGACGGTTCATGACTCTGGGTAATGTTTTGATTGCATGAATTTAGAAAGTACAAACAAACACAAAATATAATTGACAAATTTATTTAATTTAAAATTCATTGAAATTGTGTTAACAAAATGGGTCTGGAAATAGTATTTGAGCACGAAAACCTCACCAAACAATTGGATTCTCTTAAAATTAAAGACTTTTATGAAGAGATTGAAGATCATGGAATTTCATTACAATCCGCTTATTTTACAATAAATGGTCGTATTTTAGATACACACAGTATTGAAGATCTGCCTAATGGATCCACTGTTAGAGTTAAACTACGACTTCTTGGGGGCAAAGGTGGTTTTGGGTCTATGCTTCGAGCAATTGGAGCCCAAATTGAGAAAACTACGAACCGTGAGGCTTGTCGAGATCTGAGTGGTCGACGTTTACGAGACATCAATGAGGAGAAACGACTTAAAGCTTGGTTGGAAAAGCAAAAAGTTGAGCCAGAAAATCCAGATGAGAAATTTAAGAGGAAAATTTCAAAATTACTTGCTAAACCGAAACATGAGTTCAAAGATGAAACTTACATGAAAGAGAGAACTGATCTGACTGAACGAGTTGATGAAGCTGTTGAACAAGGCTTTAAACGTGCACAAGAATTGGAATCAAATAGAGGAATTAAAAGGCTAAATGTGGATGAAAAAGGAAACCCAAAAAAAGCTAAGGGAGCTGTCTGGACAGGATTAGAAGATGCAAGTTCTGGTGAAGATTCTGATGAAAGTGATTCCGAATCGGAAGAAGATTTCAGCCCTGAAGACCCAACAATGGCCAAAATAATTGAACTCTACATTAAAGACAGAGAAAAAGAATTAAAACACGATGAGGAGAAAAGCTCTGACGAGGACTCTTCGTCCAAAGAAAAATAAAAAGCACTTAGTTGAACACATTTTATTTGATATTACTTGTCTTAATATTTAGATAACATAGTTGGTTTGTTGGAAAAATTTCTAACAAACGAATATATTTTTAATGTTGTATATTTTTTGATAAAATGTAAACTATATGTATGGAGGAAAAAAATATTTACAACAAAATATAAATGTTTCTTTGACAAATCAATTATTCTGAAAATATAATACTATCCAATGTTGAATTTTGAATCTTTCTTCTTTACTCAGGTATTGTGCTAAATTAACCTTCCTTGATTTTGTTTCCCCATTCTCTAGCCATTATTAAGATCGTGTTGCTGTGAAGTTTGGGTCCGATCAACGGATTCATTTGTGCCATGTAACAACAAAGCCAGCTAGAAGAGAAAAGAATATAAATTTTATAATTGAGTTTAAATGGGTCTAGAATTGAATATAAATTCAAAAACAAAATACTTACAACAACCAACATGTTGCTCCAGTTAGTATCAGAACACATTGGGCGATTCTGAAGTAAAATAAAAAATTTAGAAATAAATTCATAAAAACTAGAATTACAAAGTATGGATGTAAAAATTCGAAAACTTGAAATTACCCTCTGTTTGGACCTTTAGGGACCATTATTGGTAGAACAATCCCGATAACGCCAAAGATTGCCGTGAATATTATGATTGGTAATATTGATGCACCCATTTTATCTATTAGGATTTAAAGAAGATTTTTACAATTAAATTTTTTTATTGATCCACAGAAGAAAATCAGTCAGCTGAGTTGACATGTCACATGACAAACGCAAGGAGAAAAATCGTCAACCAGTCGTTGAGTCGAAATAAGCAATGTTGTGTGCTTGAGTCGACTTATTTTTACTCGGCGCATTTCTCGTCCATTTTGTCCAAAGTTTTCGAACGAGGAACACGTATTTTGTTTTGGTGAGAAACTTTTTTATTATTTTAATGAGTTTTTTTCATCAATTTCATTAGAAAAAATTATCCCATTTAATAAAAATTTGTTTAATCTATAGGAAGAACTCAAATGTTTGTCAAAATTCGACAATTCTGTCAAAAAATAATTGATTTAAAATTTCCTTTCATAACCTCAAAAAAATGTGCATGTGGCGTGCAAAACATATTAATAAAATATTCGTTTTTATTTCAGTTCTTAAATTTCATTGAAAGAAGTCCCTATTAACACGTATCACGATGGGTAGGGAGAACAAAACAGCCTGGAAAGCAAACTATTTTCTTAAAGTTGTGGTAAGTATTGCTGCTGTAATATAACGCTTTATAGAAGTTTTAGTATGATGAAAAAAATTCACGTCTAAATATTTGCCGTCCAAGATGCTGTGCTAGAAATAGCTGAACCCAACAGTGTCTGGTGAACGTCTGTTGATAATTTCCCCGAAAAAGGGGTGTCTGAGCTTAATCTTATATAAATTTAATGTTTTAATTTGATTTTGATTAATGTTATATTTAATTTTCTTTCCAGCAACTATTAGATGAATATCCAAAATGTTTTATTGTCGGAGCAGACAATGTCGGTTCAAAGCAAATGCAGCAGATCCGTATCTCATTGCGTGGTAGTGCCGTTGTCCTTATGGGAAAGAACACTATGATGCGTAAAGCTATCCGTGGTCATGTTGAGAACAACGCTGCTTTGGAAAAAATTTTACCTCACATCAAGGGTAATGTTGGTTTTGTCTTCACCAAGGGAGATTTGAACGAAATTCGTGACAAATTGACTGAAAGTAAAGTTCGTGCTCCAGCCCGTAATGGTGCTATTGCTCCATGTGAAGTAATCATCCCAGCCCAAAACACTGGTTTAGGTCCAGAGAAGACATCTTTCTTCCAAGCTTTGTCTATTCCAACCAAGATTTCCAAGGGTACAATTGAAATTATCAACGATGTCCCAATTTTAAAACCAGGAGATAAAGTTGGTGCTTCTGAAGCCACTCTTTTGAACATGTTGAACATCTCTCCATTCTCATATGGTCTTTTGATTGAACAAGTCTACGACTCTGGTTCCATTTTCTCACCTGAGATTTTGGATATCAAACCTGAAGACTTGCGTGCTAAATTCCAACAAGGAGTTGCAAATTTGGCTGCTGTTTCTTTACAAATTGGATATCCAACTCTTGCCTCAGCTCCACACAGCATTGCAAATGGTTTCAAAAATCTTTTGGCTTTGGCTGCAACAACCGATGTCGAGTTCAAGGAAGCTGAAACAATCAAGGAGTACATTAAGGATCCAAGCAAATTTGCTGCTGCCGCCGCTGCTTCTGCACCAGCTGCTGAAACCAAGAAGGAAGAAAAGAAAGAGGAAAAGAAGGAAGAAACCGAAGAATCTGATGATGATATCGGTCTCAGTCTTTTCGACTAAATTAATTAATCAATATTTCATTGCTTTTAAGCATTATTTCTTTTAAATATACATTTGAATATAATCGTCACGAGCTTGACACCTCAATGGCGACCATTCACTTGTATATAAGAAATTAATAATCTATCAATAAAAGCCGGCATTTGTATTTTTGTCTGCCCCAAAAACATTTCCACTAATGTTGCAAATAAAAGTATAAATGAATTATGAAAAAAAGTTTTTACTTTATTTTCTTAGCAATTTTAATTAATTTAAAAATCATTTCTATGTTACATCCCTTAAAATTGGTATTTTTGCCCATTTACATGTTATATTTGCTTCTTTGACTTTTTCTATCCAACTTTCGCCCAACTGACATTTTCCGTACGGATGAATACTTTCATAATCTGTGGTAACATCTATCCCTTGTTTAAATTTTTCTACTCCATTCCACGCAATCATAACTCCGTTATCAGTACAAAGTTTCCTTCTTGGACGTACCACTTTATAGTCAAATTGTTGCCCTAATTGATTTATAGCCTCAAACAAAAAATCATTACATGCCACTCCACCTGACACAACTAACGATTTCGTTGAGCTCTCATCAAATAACTTTATTCTTTCTGTAAATTCAATGGCTCTTTGTGTTCTGTGGCAAATGTGTCGAACAACACCCTTTAAAAATGATAAACTAAAATTTTGATATCCTGGCATGATACCGTCCGATGGAATATCATTATCTACTTCCTCTCGATGGATGTATCGATTTGCAGTATTTTTAAGCCCCGAAAAACTAAATTGACAGTCACGCTGTTTTGCTAACGGTAAAGGAAACTGATATTCTTTACTTTTATCTGCACGAGATGCAGCTAATTCAATTGCTTCTCCTCCTGATAGATTACGGAATTCAGGTAAATTTCTAAGTTTGAGTCTTCTTGATATTTTGTCGAATGCTTCACCAGGAGCATCATCTAAAAAATATTGTTAATTCTATCATAATTCTTATCCTTTTTAAGTTCAAGTCACCTATTGACTCCCCCAAGAGTACAAATTTATCCACATCTTTACAAATACTAAGCAAGCAATGACCACCACTTACAAGAAGACACAAAAATGGAAAAGGAATATTTTCTTCCATTCTTTTTGTTAGTGAGTGAGCCTCCATGTGATGTATTGGAATGATTGGCTTGTTAAATTTCCTTGCAAGATGTTTCGCATATCTCACTCCAACAAGCAAACTTAATTGTAGCCCAGGACGATTTGTCACTGCAATTGCATCCAAATCAGAAATATTCAATCCAGATTTTTCCATCGTTGAATTTACCACAGGTTCGATATTAGCACGATGCATATCTGCAGCAACTGGTGGAATTATTCCACCGAATGCCAAATGTTGAAACATTTGTGAGGCAAGTGCTTCACCTACAATGTTTCCTTTGCCGTCAACTAAAAGTAAATTTTAAATTTCAAAGTTTAAATGATTCTTGATAGAATGTAATAAAATTTTACCAATTGCTGCCCCAGAATCATCACATGAAGATTCTATTCCAAGAATCAAAGGACGTTCATATTGATTGGATCTAGAAGAACTTAATCCTCTCCTTATTAATTTATGACATGTTATTAACCAACTGTTTTTTAATAATTTTCTGTGTGTACAAAATATGGTCCTGAAATTCATAATAAATTTTACCGCATTTGTTTATTTACATGTTCACAATGTTATAGTTTTTGACCAAACTTAACAAAAAATGCCCTATTTCTAACAAATTTGGAACATTGTTAATGAATGACACCTTTTGTATTTGGCTTTTCCGTTGTGAAATTTGATTTTTAATCAGGCTCCGTAAATCATTCTCCAAAGTTTTAAATTTAACAAAAATGGGTAAGACAGCAAAGAAAAAAACCAAAAAACAAGATGGAAAGGAAACTTCGCCAGATTTTCTTGTCAAACAAAACTTTCAAGAGCCAAATAAAGAAGGAAAAACTAAACTTTGTGATGCTTGCAGTAAAATTGAGGTAGGTTAATTTATTTGTTTTCAATCGAAAAATTTCAAACTTTTTGTAAAAATCAGGTCGATCTCCAAGTGATTAAGAGCTTAATCGATTCTGATATTGACACCATTCAAATTCCGGATAATTTGGGTCTCACCCCACTTCATTATGCTGCGAAAAATGGGAAAGCGGATCTCGTTAAACTTCTCATTGAAAAAGGAGCCGATGTAAATGCGTTAGATGCAGATTCTCATACACCTCTTCATTTATTCACTTTGAAATTTAATTATCAGTCAGATTTGAAAGTCCTTGAAAATCTGATTAAAATTGGAAAAGCAGCACTAAATGTAAAAGATAATGATGATCGTACCGCCCTAGATATCATTCGTCATCGTGTAATACAAAAAGATGGCGGCTTATTTATCAAATGTTTCAAAATACTTGCCACTCATACGTATGAAACTGAAAAGTGTGAATTTGTCAAGTTATTTCGTATCCTTTACACGGCTATCCATTTCAAGTGCCCTTCTGTTGCAACATTTTATTTGGAAAAGTTTTATTGCGATTCGAAATTGAATCCCAGTTATCATGAAGCTGTTAAAAAGTATCTTGATATTTTTAAAGAAGACCGAACACATGGAAATTATGGTCAACTATGCATTTTTCTACATGATGATTACAAAAAGAATAAACATGAGCTTGAGAATTCAATTGATAACATCAACAAAGAAAGTCATTTTTTCAAACTATCGATTGAAACTATGATTGAAAGTGACGAGGCGCTTGAAGTAACAAAACTTTGTCTGAAAAGTTTAAAAGAGACGGATATCAACATATATAAGACTTGTGTTGAAGAGGAATTTGATTTCTATACTTGTTTGTCGTTAGCTGAATATAAGAAAGAGGACATTAAACGTTTTTTCAACTTCTTGGAATTTATTTTTAACTTGGATGCCGGTATAGATTTTAACTATATTGCACGAAATTATGTTGATGCCTGTTTGCATTATATCGGTCGTGGTAAAGGACTTTATTATGAAAATTTGGAATACAGTACATTTTTTTTTGCATTTTGTTCTGACCCGAAAATGAGTGAATCTATTTCTTGCTCATTTGGTATGATGGATTTACTTCAAACTCGTAGGTACGTCACGATTGCTTATGAACGTATTTTGAATACAATTGGACATGTCTTGCATCCTGAAGACTATTATGAGTGTGCTGAAGATGTATGTTTGAAAGTCCCGGTATTTTCGTTAAAACAATTATGTAGAATCAAAGTAAGAGATGCAATTTCAAAAGGAAATCCTAAGCAAACAGGACAGATATTCATTTCATCGATCATGTCACTTGAAATACCAGTTGTACTCAAAAAGTATCTGAGATTCATTGATACCAAATTTAAATACTTAAATTTTACACACATGATGTAAAAAAATTAAACTGCTCAGTTACATTTTAAACGTTCATTCAATAAAACATATGACTTAATATTCATTTCATTCATATTTTTTTTTTGTTTAACACCAATACAATTTCATTCATTTACCCGGTGTCTATTCTTCTGTCATACTGATAACGATTTAAATACATATTGAAAAAAACACCGGTTGCACTTACACACATCCACCTACACACACATGCACATACTCAACAGGTGAATTTTACACAAATCCTATAAGAATAAAGTAAACAAATAAAATTTTTGAAAACATTGCGATGCTTGTAGTTGTAAATTCGAATACAATGAAAGATTTTTGAATGAATTGTGAGACAATGAAAGAATGTTAGTTGATTATTTGAATGTATTTATGAATTAAACGTATATTGCTACATACTTAAACCTGTTGCGCAGATAATTTTTATTCAAATGCAGCTTAAATCTAGTTTACACATCAGATCTGTGTTAGTCTTAAGTGAATCTTTGACTCGGACAGATCAGATTTGAATGTCGCGAAAAATTACAAGAAAAATAAAATTATTAAAATATCATAATTGAAAGTTAATGTATGAAAAATAATATAAATTTAACAGTAAATAGTAATAGTAAATGCTGGTATAATGATATATTTTAAATGTAACGAAAAAAAATCATAATAAAAAGTGTGACACAGAAAAAAATATGAAGGTGTAAATTGTGTGAGAATATAATTGATCACCAAATATCGATCGATAATTAAATGATACATATTTAAAAATGTAATTAAATAATAAAACAAGAAATAAAGGATAAAAAAATCAAAAAATATTTTCTCCAATCAATTTAATTTCCCTTTAAATGAAAATAAATTCTCTTAAAAAGTACCACGTCGGTTTAAAAGGCAGCCATTTTGAATTCTTTTTCTTATTATTTTTACCTACTACCGACGTAGTCTTCCTACCTGGCTGTTGCCGTACCTTTAAAATTAATGTTATTTACTGTTAAAAAATCTTTGTCGTGTACTGTTTACGTTTTAAATAAAATACTTGAGTACGTGAATGTGTATATTAATCAATAAGAATTTTGTTTATTGTTATTATTTTTATGAAATTTTTATACATTGAATTAAATTTACATACATCCATGCAAAAAAAAATAATTCTGTTAATTATTGCGAATTTAAATATTTTTACATTTCAAAAATGAATTTTGCAAGAGTATTTTTCTGTGTCACATGATTTTGAAGTTGAAATTCTCTTATAAAACCTCATTAAAAAAATTTAAATATTTAAAGGAAATCTAGAATTATATAATAATTAAACCAAATTTTGTACACATGGTTAAGTTAGTTGTGACATAACAGTTATTAAAGTGCCAAAAGAACATAAAATTCAAATTTAAGATACAAAAAACTTGATCTATAATTGTAAGAAAAAAGAAATAAAATCAAGTATAAAAAAATCAATATTGATACACAAAAAATCAAAACCTGTTTGGGTTTTCTAAATAACAGTGATTAAAATAGTCAAGAAAAAAGGTAAAAATATACCACATACCTACTAAGCACTGTGAGAAATTTTGAATTCTTTAAAGTTCATACAAAATAAATAATCGTAGTGGAATTAACTTTAAACGTAAAGACACAGATACAACTCAATTTAATTGGAATATTATTCAAAATAGTTTCTATCAGGTTAGTGCTTTTTTTTTTTGTTTACTTTTATTTGAAAAAAAAACTAATGTTAATTTATGCATTGAAACATTTTTAGAAACATTTGTTTGAAGTTATTTTGAATCATTTGATTAATAAGATATGTTTTTTATTTAATTTTGAGGAAATAGACGTTGAATTTTAGTTTGTGTGATAACTTTCTTGATTTTTTAAATATTCATGTTAATCTTTCTCCTACGTTATCTTTTGAAAATTTCATTTTTTTTTCTAAAATAATGTTAAAACAAAAAATAAAAATTCCTTTAAAATAAATACAAAAATGCATATAAATCTTCTGTTACTTCTCCATTCAATTGAATTCTATTTTAAATTTTCTATATTAAAACGATTTTGAAATACAAATTACTTGTATTAATGTAGGAAAAAAAAACACCTGCAATTATTTATTAGGAACAACTTCTTTTATACTCATGACACATGAATAGTTTTTCAAGCACGTATGTGTTGTGGTATGTAATTATTAATAATTTTATGTCAAATTCCTAAGATTTTCAGAGTTATATGTGTATAAGAATATAAATAAGATGAAAAAAGGACAGGTTTTGTGTATGCAACAATTATATTGCGCAAATGTTATTCAATTCTTTATGTCATACCATTTTTTAATTGGAAACAAATTCAATTTTCGATTTAGATGTCTGAATGGATGGACTGTCATTGTAAAAGATCACTGATCTGATGCACTTCATGGCATCGGATTCTTGGATAGGCGGGCTTGAAAGCTCATTTTCAAATATGTTTTTTATTGAAAGACCCAAGATTTTTATAATTCTGGTATTTGCAAGCATTTTATACGGATTGAAACATCATTTCATACTACAAATCGGCTGTAATACATTAGGAAATGTATCTTATTCAACTTTTTAAAAGGTTTTTAAAATAAACAATCCATTTCTAACGACCTAGCGAAAATAGAATACAAAAATATATCTTAACCGCTGCGATTCTGTTTTAAAAGTAATTGCAACTAACAAGCCTTTATTAATAAAATAACAATAACAAAAAGTGTTAACACAATAATGTGTGTAACGGTATAAAGAAATATTTTTGTAATGAGTTTTACTTATATTATTATGTTAATAATAACGTAAGAAAATTATACTACGTTTTGCTACAGAATGAAACTTGTGTTTGGGACTCAACATAGTGGGAAATGTAAAAATTTGAACATTCAGACCCCTAAGTCTATGAATGATGTCCACACTAAAAATAAATAATGGCCGAAGGGCTTTGACATTTCATTTACTTATATCAGCATTAATCAACGACATATACCACCAACAGAAAAACGCCGATAAACCGACAAAACTGTAATAATTGCCACAATTTTGCATGCTTTTTCTTTTTTTTCTCATTTCTCATGTCGTATGTATCCGATTAGATTTACAGAGACACAACGTACATTTTTTTTCGCAATTTGTACATAAAACTAATTTGTAAAAGGTAACTATGAATTTCAATTCATAGATGGAAAGTAATCAAAATTGTAAAATGAAAAATTGAACATAAGTGGAACACAACAAAAAAATTATTCTGTGTATGCCAATTTTATTTATGATTATGTTCAATGAAAAAAAATAGTAATAAATAAATAAAATATTTTGATTAGTTTTCACTTTTTTTTATGATATTAAAAGTACCTTCACTTTGATTTAATAAAAGTGATATTAAATTGATCTCCCCATATAAACATTTATTTATGAATTTTATTAGGTATTACTTTTCATTCATAACTATTGATTACAACAACAAAAAAAATACAAATTTCATTAATTAACATGAAAGACATTCCTTAAATTCTTTATTGAATTAACTTAACTTGATTTATGACTTTAAAAAAAATATTGTGATAGTTATTCAAGGTTGTTCAGTATTTGAAAGATTATTTAAAATAAATACTATGCAAAACAAAAATTTATTAATCAAAATGGAATGTTACATTTCTTGTTCTTATATTGACATCATTTCAATGAGAGAGGACCATAAAAATAGAATTGCACAAAAAAATAATCATCGGGTTCCTTTCCTGTTTTCAACACAAATCTTTTGTTTCATTTGTGTTGATGGCAAAGAAAAAACTTTGAATCTTTTAATGATCTCATTGTCATGTTTTTTACACCTGTCTGGTCATTTGATGATCAGACACGAAATACTTTGTTAAATAAATAAATACCGGCTTCGATTTTGATTTTTTTTTCTTCTTCGTCTTATTTTCACACTCTGAATGTTAATTGTAAAACGCATGATTCACAATTTATTTACATATCGAACCGTAATTTCTTTATACATTTTTGATTAACAGGTGAAAACAGAAATTTTCTGTATCAATTTAAGAAGTTGAAAATTAGAAATAATTTCACGTAATTGACAAATTTGTATGTTTACAATTCAAATTTGAATGAAAGTTAGTAAAACTGAATGTTTAGTCTTCATTACCATTAAAATAAAAGAAATCATCCTTAAAATTTCATACAATTATTGGCAAAAAAACTTTTAAAAGCTTTTTATTTTGCTAATATGGGTGCAGCATTAAAGACTTGTAACCTAGATTTTTACACATACAATTTTTTTTTTGAATAATATTCGCTTTTATACTAAGTAAGCAATAAAAATTGGAAAAAAATGTTATTAAGAAACAAAAATAAATAAATAAAATACAGCTATGTTATTTGTACTTTCATACTTTATTGAGAGAAATTGAGAACAATACAATATTTGAATTTTAAATATCATTATATTTGAATATGAAGTGATAAATTTAATATGACACATGTACTAAGCAAAATGAATTTTAATCAGTTTTATTGTTTGCTTTGAGCTTTTAATACAAATTCAATGAAAAAGAGAGAATTTCAGGACAACTCAATGCAATAAACTTGCATTAGCTCCACTTATTTTTTTTTTGTAAAATAAACTGTTGCCACTTTCTTTAATATTTGTTTCTTTAAATAAAAATTTATTATGTCACATTTTCCAATTTAATTTCGAGAATTTCTTGTTTAATTGTAAAAGTAAGTAAATTATCCTCCCGAAAATGGGTATGTCAAGTATTAGCTAATGCGTAATCACTCACAGACATGCACACCCATGTTTGAGATGTTTGAATTGAAAAGATCAGCGATAAAGTGGAATGTAACATAAATACATAAAAAATATCAATTACAGTAATTCATTCAACCAAACAGCATCAAAATAGTAATTTTAAAATACCTCACACTTTTTTTCTATAATTTTTTTAAATTAAATATAAATTTTAATCATTTTCTTCATAAGTGCAAATTAATTTTGGCTTGACGGTTCATATGATATGTAATTAAGTGGGAGATGATTAATGACTTTCGATTAATTTGACATCAAATGATATCTTATTGCAAAGTTGAAATTTTACCTGGAGGGCATTCCCGGTCATTTTGTCTCAAGATGAACTGACTTGAAGTCTCTTAAACGACGAATCTTTTAAAATTTTTCTGATTTCTTTTTTATCTGATCTCTCTTCCAAAGAAACGTCCTGAGGATCAAAGATGACACATTTAATTCCAAGGCATTTTTAATTTATTTTAACACACACATCAAATTATGTAATGACCATCATTATACAGCTAAATTTACTTTTATTTGATTAAATATTTATAATAAACAGGTATTTTTGCTGGTTAAAGGTCAAAATAATTTCTTTTGTACTTCAATTACAATTACAATTGAATATTTAATGTTAAAAAAAAAATATTTTTTTAAATTATTTGACATTAAATACCATGTGTAAGAAATTAATGTTTGATTTGGTAATTTGATTAAATATATTTGATGTTGTAACCTATTGTAATGTCATGTGTAAGCAAAATTTGAAGTGAGTTTCTTAAATTTTTTTAATTACTTTTCAAATTTCTTTATTATTACAAGAAAAATTCCCACGTTTAACAGTTTTAGCATACTTAATATTATAATGATAATACTTATGATCATGAAAATTGTTTAAAACACTCTATTTCTTTCTCTTTATCTACTACGAGCAAAAAAAGAGTATAACATCAGTAATTATCAGTTAGATTAATAATTTTATTAAAAATGTTTACAGATGTTTAAAAATTTCTCATGATATATTAACTGGTCGTATCACTTTCTCAGAGTCAATTACAACCTTCGATGGACCATATTCAAAAATTTAACATGATAAACCATATTTTGACTGAATGAAATCAAAGAGTGTCCTTGTAGACCATTCTCTAGACACACAAAAAAACCAGAGTCAAAATTTCTTGTGTACCCAAATTCGTATACAATGAAATTTCTTTGATATTTTCAAAACATAGCTATAATTTTTCATAAAAACAGCACCAACATATATTTTTTGTACTAAACAATGGAAAAAAATCTGCGAAACTATAAAATGAAAAAAGAATCATCAAGATAACGGAACATTTTTATATTTTTTTTCGCTTCATCACGTGAACTGTATTTTGCAATGATTTTTTGTTACTTGTATCTTTTATTATTAAAGTTTTTGCTTCAATTATGTTTTTATCGTACACACAACGAATGGAAGTGAATTTCTTACTTATTCCTAATCATTTTCTAGTTCTTATTACATAAAGCAAGTGTTTTAATGTTGTTAATCTAACTGTTTTGATTTGTATTGCGATTCTCTCTTGTTACTCATACGATTGAATGAAAAAGTGTAAGAAATTGTGTTCCATTTAATTTTATTTTATGAAGAATGTTGAATGGAAAAAAATAAAATGACAATGTTATTTTTACAATACAATTAACTCTTCTCTACTGTCATTCTTATTAAAAAGAGGGAAAAAAACATCTAGAAAATCATGTAATCAAGTAATAATAAGAACTAGTTCAATTCACCTTGGGACATAATAATAATATTTTTACTTATTATACAGTAAAAATAACCAATGACAATAATTACAAAAGAGTATCAGATCATAATTTATCTAGAAAAAAACAAGAGAACTGTTGTTTATTGATAATTGTGTCTCACATGTAATTAAAATCTTATCTCAGTGCTTTCAATTAATTTCATGACAGTTACATAATTTCATGCGATTAAAGTAAGAAAGTGTGTTAAAAGTAATCAAAATATATCAAGGCAATTCAAAAGAATTTTTTTCAAAGTCAAGACTGGTATTTCACTGGAAAATTGAAAGGTTTCAAATAATTTTTGATACAATTGCTATTAAATTTAAATGACCTTAAAATTTGGAATAGAGAAAAAAACTTCAATCACTTTTATTGTTGTTTTTTTTGTTACATTTTCATTTACACAACAACTTCAAGTCAATTGATGCATTTATTCAAATGAATGTGTTGGTTTTAACTTCATGTCAACAATAGAATCACTTCACGACATTATAATAATAGGAAAAAAATGAATATTTGAAGGCTTGTCATACTTTTTCAACCGCCTTAGGTTGTATTTAGCTTAGATAATTGTAAGGAGGCAGTTATTACGTTATTTAATTTTGTATTTAAAAGTTAAACAAAATAAAATAATCTCATTAGTAATTTCAGTGAGGGGTTAAAGATGACACATTTCATTAAGACGTATTTTTTTGGATGATATTAAAATTTAATTTTGTTGTGTCATTTCAAATTAAAAAAAAAATGAAAAGAAGTGTTTCTCTGCTTTTGATAATGATGATGATGATGATGGATTTAAATTATTGCATTACACTGAATAACATAAATGAGCTCCTTTGTGACTCCATTTATGTTCCATCAGTGGTTATCAGTGGAAAATCCTCCCAGTTTTGAGTTGAAAGTGTGAAATTTCACTTTAAAGTCTCGTCGTTATAAATAAAACATTTTAGTTTAGCTGTCCTGTAAAGCATTATTGTTATTGTTTACATTTAAAATAAATAAACAAACAATTTTCTTAAACTTAATCTGATTGACACAGTTTTAAACGATTAACGTTTTAAATGACTGTTATGCAATTTATACAAAAATATGTCTGTGTTTGATACTTATTATTATAAATGTCTTCCTGCTTGATTTAAAGTACAAAAATTGTACTTTTTAATTGTCATGCTTATTCATTCATGAATTGTAACAACAAACAACAACACACACATTTAAGTTTAAAAATCAATTACTTTGTACTGGTAACGTTTATTTTTAATGTCTTTAGTTTAACAGGTAATGGATCGTTGGATATAAGTCACAATTTTTTTTGTGATGTAATCCCTCTAATAAAAATATGATATAATTATGCTTCTGAGAGGATCCAAATACGATTGGCCCTGGTGTGCTGATCCTTAGCTATGCTGGTGTCTTACTTTAAATTCGTTTACTTGTTAAATTTAATTTCCTTTAATGTTTGAGGTGAGAATTTAGATTTATTTGATTTCAAACTTGAATAAATCCGATGAGAACCAATTTTTTTACATTTAGCTGACATCTTTAAATATAAAATTTAAAAAAAAAACATGTAAAAACTCCTTCCCACTTAATGCATCTTTTTAATGGGATTAATGAGATTACATTAAAAGCTGTAAGTAAACATGAATTCCTGTTTAATTTATTGTGCAAGTCGCAAACCATCTCTTGATTTTAAATTAAAAGCCATATCTAGTTCAATTTCGTTTCATTATCACATTATTTATCTTAATTTAAATCAAAAAACAAGTAAAAAGGTGTAACTGTTACAATTTCATACAACATTGCAAATAAACTGCAACATTGTTGTTTTATCAATTTAAATTTCACCGTATCAAGTTTTATTAGTAATTTATTTTTAAATAGTTTTTTTTATGTTTATATTAAACATTGAAACATTGACTCATTTACAGTGATAATAAAAAAACGACACATAAATTGATAATCGGCTTCATATCTTAAAATTAACTTAAAATGTGTAATGTTAATCTTAAACCATTTATTTACATAATTTTAGTTGAATTTAATTGCCTTAACGTTTATTTTTTACTAAAATAGAACAAAATTATGATTTAACTTCTTTAATTGCGTCAATTAAAAATGAACAAACTATTAATCTTAAACATGTTCATCATCAAATTCTTGTTTTTTAAATTTCTTATTATCTCTTTGAAATTTAAATTTCCATTAAGCAACATGTTAAACATGTAATAAATCGATTATTTTTGTTTGATGTTAACCTCATTTATTTATGTTGTATTTATCACTATAATGCTTGTTACATTTATTTGCATATATGCCATTAATTTACATAGCTCATGAATGTTCCACCTTAGTGTGTTAATAAAACTAATGCACTTGAATTATATTTTTTGTATTAAACAACAATAATTATCTCGTTTTCATAATATTTAGAGTAATAATATCATTTGCTATCTATAAGAAACAGAAGATTGTGGTGTTTCAATGATAAAATTGAAGCTTAGTGGTATTTTTTTCATAATTTACTATTAATATGTCTTGTTTTTTGTATTTATTATTATATATGTATGTTTATTAAACGATTATGATGTGATTTGTGTTTAGTATAATGTATTGGCATTCCATTTATATGTGAAAAATGGAGGTCAACTATTTTAAGTAAAGAATGTACAACAGCTACCTGTACAGGTATTGAAAATCATATTTTTATTGTAAAAGTATAAAGCTAAATATTTATTACTATTAATAGTGCATAACAACCACATGATGAAAGTGCATTCAAAAATTACTCAAGTTCAGTTAAACTGAATTGATTGTCAGCGATAAGAGTAAAATTACTGATATTTCTCTTGATCAATGAATTTTAAATTAAAATAACTTTCATGCTGGCTCGATTTATAACTTAGTTTGAGTTAAGGGACTTGGAAATTTGTGAGGGTGCCAAATTGCACTTATTTCATAGTCCTATGTTACCTCACTCTTTTCATTTTGATATTAATTTTCAAAAAAAAATTGTCATTGAAAGTAAAACTTAACAATTTGTGTATAATTCTAAACAGTTGTTAATCAAATTCACTTAGTATTTTAACCGTTTGATGATTTTCACTATCAAAATCATCATATTAATAACTATACTAACACTCCACTTATTTGTATATGAATATTGAAGTACTTGAACCAGAAAAACAGTTTGTTTACCATATTTTGCTACAATACAATGACTTTAACATTTAGTTTATTTTAATATGACTCTTTTTTTGCTTGTAATATTCATTAAATTTTAGCGTGTGTTTAGATTTTGACTGTTTATGTGTTGTAACACTTTCTCACGCTGTGTTTTTCATTAACAAGACAAATAAATCAGACAGTAATTTATGAGTGTATGATATTCAAAGTTGAGTAGTTGTTATTGAAAAAAAAACTGTATGTAAGCAAAAAAAATTGCATCAGTGGCAGATATTAAAAAATCGCTTTATTTTAATTTTCAAATTAACCGAAAAACAAAACAATGAATATTATTTTTTATTAATGATCAAATGAATTTTTTTGCTTCTCAACCTAATAATATTATGAGTGACAAGTAACGTGGTGGCCTGAAATAATCGTACATGAAAATATTTGTTGGTGTAAAGTAACAATACAATAGCTTTTAACATGATATTAGTTTATTGCACAATTTGTTCGGTTTAATTCAAAAGCAAAATATTTGGAGGTGTGAATGAAATCATTGTGATCATAAATCTCGCATGTACCAAGAAATTTTTACAAATTTTTATTATTATGTTAATCTCGTATGAATTTTTTCTGAAGAAATAATATTTTCACTTTTATGATATGTTGACATTGTCACTAATTTTTTTTTTTTTTGACATTTTGCTACTTGTAAAATTTAATTTTTGTTGAAAATATTTCCGGATGGACGAATTTATTTGAATGAAATCAATTCAATTAAGTAAGTTAATGGCAAGCACGTAAGAGAAAGCATTAACATTGCATGTGTATATAAATAGTAAAGATTTGTAATAAAACCAATTTGTGTCAGTAGAAAATCGTTTATAAAATTATTGTTCATCAACTTAAATTGATTATGATGAGCTTTGACAAACAGAAATTTACTAGTAAAATTGTTTACATTTACCAAGAATCACATTATCTTAAGATGTGCTTGTTCAAACAAATATTTAAACTTCAATTTAAAATTAAGTCACATTTTTTACGTTTATTTTTATTATTATAATATAATCATAATTGGAATTTATTACCAAATTAAATATTTATTGTCACCATTTAAAAAAAGCACTTGACTTTAAAGTATTTTTATGTATTTGCATATGAAGAGTCAAACAGTCCAAAAATATTTCATTGATAAACTTTCACAAAAAAAAAAAAAATATTTTTTTTTGAGCAATCATGTGTCATTGCTCTGGTTTAATTTTTTTTTTAATGTTTAAATTCGATTGAAAGCGAATGTGGGTTGTAACATTCAAAAGTGATGTATTTGAGTGCAAAAAAATCATGAATCAAGAGCAAAACAAAAAATTGGATTAACCTTAAACTTGAACATGCATGTGAATGAACTGGCGAAAAATTGAAACTTGATTTCTGTTGATTATTTTTGATCGAAAAAAGTTAAATGATAAAAATGACTTCAGCTTAGTTACCTGCATGTTAACGTTACTATTTGTCAACGACTTTTCTTCATCGTCATCTTCAAAAATTAATAATTAAAATAGTTTTTTTTTATTTTAAAAAGAGAAAGTGGGTCTATTTGACTCGTACTAACTTTAATCAATGAATCACACAAATATGTTTTTAATCAAAATTTGATCATCATATCAATTTTTCAGAAAAATCCATGATTCTGTTGTCAAATAATCATTTTCTTTACAATTTCAGCTGAAAATGTATCAACTGTAGTAATCCAAATCCACAAATTAAATTTTGATCATGGAATGGTCTACGGGTGACTTGGTGTGGTTTGACCAAGGTCTTGGTCATCCACTTCCCGGTGAGATCCAAGAGGTTCATCGAGCGGCACAAGTCATCGTTGTGCAGGCGATGATAAATGGAAAGGTAAGCTAATGAAATTAAATAAAATATCATAATTGAAAAATAAACATAACGTACATCTTATTAAAATAAGTACAATGATTGTATTACAAAAGGTTAATGAGATTATTAATAAATGCGAAAAATAACTCAAGTGAATAATTTTTTTCTATTTAATATTAAAAGAAAAAGAATACTTACTCCTAATTTAATGATTAAAATTATTCACTTGAGCAGTTTTAACAACACACATAAACGGTTATTTACGCACTCACTAGACAGTATAGCGTACACTTGATTTACATACTAATTCAAATCTGTTGTAAAGGCTAATAAACGATAATTAAATAAAACATTAAAATTTACATGAAAATTAATTAAAAGAAATAGAAATATATCGTTAAATGTCGGCACAATTGTAAGAGCAATTGATCATGAAAATACTTTTTATTACATATGTGATCATGGACTTCGGAATATTACGTATTTCATATTCAAATTTAATTTTTTTTTAGAAAAAAATGTTAAAAAGAAAGTGAATACATATGATTATTTTTTTCAAATTATTTAAATTTTTTTTTGAATGATCAAATATCATTTACTCAAAATTTGAATGTTAAAAGCTACAAAAAACTTAAATAAATGCTCATGCTTCTTCAGCTTTAGGAATTTTGTGTGACTTGACAACTGGACATGTCATATAAACCTGAACATGAATTCTTTCACCCTAATCCAATATCAGCCACTATATCGAAAAGTTTCATATCAAATGCAAGCACACTAGTCAAACTGAGACCAAATCAAATATTTATACAATATTTGTCGATATAAAATATTTAATGTAATTTTAAGCTTTGTAATTTTCTTATGATCTTATACACTCACTAATTTAATTTAAATTTTGTACCTTAATTAAAATTAGACATCAAAACATATTTATGCTAATGAACGTTGATCATAGCATTTGGGAGATTGACATAAAGATAATAATTGTATAAACATGTGGCTTTATCGGCAACGAAAACCGGTTCAAATTTAACATGAAAAATATGTCACTGCATCAAAGCGGAAAAAACGATTTATTAGTGATTTTAAACTGAAAGAGTATAATTATATTTTGAAAATCAACATTAAAAAAGAAAATTCGCCTTGTTATCATTTGATAAACGCGTCTTTCTCTATTCGATTGACTTATATTGACTAGTCACACCTTTGACTTATCCTTTTAAGTCTGAATAAAAAAATTCACTATGTATAACGGTCATTGATACCTTTCCGTAATACATTACATTGTTGTTTTATTGCTGATGCTAATCTAATAACTGGATGCACTCACTCGGGTACTTCACAAACATCCCACATTGGTCTAATGTGAGTCGGTCACTCAACCATTTATAAGATTATAGTGCAATGTTCTCAGCAATGAAACTGGTTTTTATCACTTTGTTTTTCATCTTAATGTTGTTACTATAATTTCATTACCACTTTTCCTTTTCATACGAGTTACCTGCAAATTCATATGATTTGTAAATGGAGTTTTTTCATGTAAATAATTTCTTTTAGATGAAAAGTGAAACAAAAATTCAACTTGTCCGTCTACAATTTCAATTGAAAACATAAGTATGAGTATCAATTGCACAAATGCATAGGTGAACAAATTATTTTTAATGCGTTTTATTGTTAGTTACCAATGCAAACTCTTCGCGAGAAGGAAATTTTAACTAAATGTCTCGGTTAAGAAAATTTTAAATGAAAACCCAAGTTTATTAAGTTTATCACTTAAATTCAACACATTTGAAGCTCCCAAGCTAGTAAAGAGCCTCGAAAAAGTATTGAAGTGTGTTCGGAAAGCCATTTTCTTTTATTTAAAGAAAAGTCATTCAACTAAAATTAAAAATTGAAAAGGGAAATATAATTCAAACATTTTTACAATTATTTTTGATGAAATAATCAATTTACATGATGTAATTTGAGTAAATCAAACAAAGTGTAACAAATTAGTGTACGAAAAACGAAGAAAAATGCAAGTTATTTTAAATGCGTGCATCAATTAAAATATTGATTAATTATTTACTTGAATCTAATGAGGAAAAAACAGTTAAATTAAATGCATATTCACGAAAAACTTGCAATTACATTTAAAATAATGATGTTTTTTTCGCAAAAGCTTCTAATTTTTAACTCAATCAATATTAAATATTTATTTTGATTGAAGTTTATTATTTTGTTATATATTATAACTGCTTGGGTGGCTCTCTGAAGTAACATACAATATTGAAAGTGAATTTGTTTCCAGTTTTGTTGTTTAAGCCACTTGTTAAAGACGCGATTAGAGTAAATATAAAAAATAAATTTGATTCTTTAAGGGAAAAAAATCGATTCAAGATTAAGTGTAAATATCAATTTAGTTCCCTGCGTGGAAAAGAATCCTTTAGAAGTGTCATACTGAAGTCAATAACTAGTCAAAGAGAACGATGTGATTCAATGCGTATTGTGCGGTTTTATTTCGAACCATGGCAAAAAGGTGGCTCTCCTTCCCCATCTCCATCAATTTTAATCCTCTCACCTCGTATTAAACGACGTCAACGAATACCAAAGTGTCCCGAAACCAATATTACAAATAGAAGTACCTTATCTGAATCGGAAAAAGATAAAATTTTAAGACAAAAAATACGTTCCAGAAGCATAAGAAAAGTTAAACGCCTTACCTCGATTTGTAGTGATGTCCTTGCCAAAAATGTGCGTAATGTTTATTTTCAATCACCACAATTTTTTTTATTTTGATGTTTCAATTAATAAATTATTTATTTTTCTATTCACAGCCTCAAACCTTCACACTCAGTTTCAATGAAAGTAACCTTCAGCCACGTCAAGATCTTGGCCAAAATGGTGTCGATGATATGACACAATTGGATGACTTACATGAAGCATCCTTACTCTGGAATTTACGTTTACGTTACGATAGTGGCATAATTTACACATACGCAGGCAGCATCCTGATTGCTGTGAATCCATATAAAATGTTCTCTGAATCATATGGCATTGAAATGGCAAAGAAATATTCGGGTAAACCGCTTGGGGCATTGCCACCACATCTATTTGCCATAGGAGCTGCAGCACATGCTGCACTTCCAACTCCACAAGCTGTGGTAATTTCTGGAGAGTCAGGCTCTGGGAAAACAGAATCAACTAAATTAGTTATGCAATATTTAGCTGCAGTAGTGCCAGGTGGTGGATCTGCATCTGCAGTAATTACAGAACAAATACTCGAAGCATCGCCATTGTTGGAAGCTTTTGGCAATGCACGAACTGTAAGAAATGATAACAGTTCACGATTTGGTAAATATTTGGAAGTTTATTTCAAATCAGGAGCGATTATTGGAGCCAAAATTACACAATATTTATTGGAGAAATCTAGAATTGTTACACAAGCTCCTGGTGAACGTAATTATCATGTGTTTTATGAACTCTTAGGAGGATTATCTGAACAAGAACGATCCAAATATGGTTTATTAGATGCTGAAAAATACTTTTACTTAAATCAAGGAGGATCTGATTGTGCTCCAGGACGAGTAGATTGGGCATCATTACAAAGTGCAATGCAAGTCTTAGGCGTTTCTGAAGTAGAACGAGAAGGAATTGTAAGAGTTTTGTCTTCAGTTTTACACTTGGGCAATGTTTACTTTCATCGTCGTCAATTGAGACACGGTCAAGAAGGTGTAGAATTAGGATCTGATGCAGAAATTAAATGGGCTGCACATTTACTACAAATACCTTCAGAAGGAATCTTAAAAGCTTTAACATCAAGAACAACAGAAACAAGAGCTGAACGATTGCATACACCTTTAAGTATTGACCAAGCATTAGATGCTAGAGATGCATTTGCTAAGGCTCTTTATTCGGGACTTTTCAATTGGTAAGATTTCAGTTTTTTTTTAATTTACAATTTAGTAATTAATTTATTTTTATTTCAGGCTTGTGTCAAGAATCAACTCAATTGTACACAAAGGTGGAACACATGATGCATATCGAATTTCAATATTAGATATATTTGGCTTTGAAGATTTGGGTGAAAATAGTTTTGAGCAACTTTGTATTAATTATGCCAATGAAAGTCTCCAACTTTATTTCAATAAACATGTCTTTAAATTGGAACAAGCTGAATATGCACGAGAACGTCTTGAATGGACGCATGTTGGGTGGGAAGACAATATGCCAGTAATTCACTTATTAGCCAAAAAACCAGTCGGAATATTTCATCTTCTTGATGACGAATCCAATTTTCCACGAGCCAGTGACATAAGTTTCCTAGAAAAATGTCATTACAATCATGCATTAAACGAACTCTATTCAAGACCAAGAATCGGTGCACAAGAATTCGGAATACAACATTATGCAGGTCAAGTATGGTATTCTGTTGAGGGATTCCTGGAAAAAAATCGAGATGCATTACGAATTGATGTTCTTGAATTATTAAGCACAAGTAAACAACCATTAGTAACTGAAATGACAAAGCAAATGCGCGCTCAACGTGATTTTGGTAAGACTTTACCAAGAGGTACAAATGGAAGATTTGTTACAATGAAACCACGAACACCAACAGTAGCAGCTCGTTTTTCCGATTCACTTCAACATCTATTACAATCAATGTCAAAATGTAATCCATGGTTTGTACGTTGTGTTAAACCAAATAATGATAAACAAGCATTACGTATGGACATGCCATGTGTTCTGCAACAATTACGTTATTTAGGTATGTTAGATACCATCAAAATTAGACAACGAGGTTATCCAGTTCGATTACGTTTCCAACATTTTGTTGAACGTTATAGACATATGCTGAAACAACCAATTCCAAGAGGAACGCCATATCGGGATCTTTGTAGATTTGTGTTAGATGCATTACCTCACACAAATACCGAGGGTCCCGATTTTCAACTTGGTGCTACACGAGTATTTTTACGTGAAGGAGTACATCGTATGCTAGAAAACAGTCGTGCAGAAAGATTGAAAAATGCTGCAGTAATTATTCAGAAACATGCTCGTGGAATGATTGCACGTAAACGACTTAAGCGGCAAAAACGCGGTGCTGTGGCAATTCAATCAGCCTGGAGAACTTACAAACAAAGAAAAACATTTATTGCTTTACGCAAAGCTGCATTGAAAGCTCAAGCAATTCAACGTGGTAGAGTTCAACGAAAACGATATGCCAAAATGAAAATAGATCTTAAACGAAGAAAGGAAGCTGAACGTGTACAAAAAGAACGTCAAGCTCAACGAATAATTAAAGAACAACAGCAAGCAGCGGAACGAAATTCAATAGTTCACTTAGATGTGCCTGCTGAATTAGCATTCATTTTCTCTAAAATTGACGGATGGACACCAGTGCATGGTGATCGTCATCTTGTCAAAGTGGTTGGAACTGTGCCAGGTCCTCCAGTTGTTACTGGAGAAATGCCTACTGATATTGATCAATTTTCTTTTGGTAAATTCAGTTCAGTATATTGTAACGGTGTCAAATTAGGACATAGACGTGATCCTATTAATTCACCATTTTTATCCAGAGCAGCGGCTCGAGATCAAGATTTCCAAGATTCATTAGCGATCTTTAAACTGATTTTAAGATGGACTGGAGATACTTCCTTAGATAGTACGAAAGAAAAAGCATTAGCCGATTATATTGTACATAAGGGCTTAGCTTCACGTGGTATACGTGATGAAATATTAGTTCAATTGTGCAATCAAGCTTATCGAGCAGAAGAAGCTCAGTCCCAAAAAATATGGCAATTAATGGCACATTGTTTGTCGTGCTTCCAACCAGGAAATGCTTTCCATAAATATTTGTTAAAATTTATTTCTGACAATGCTCCAGATTCAATGCGTGAACTTTTATTAAAAAAATTATTACGTCATGGCAATCAATCACAAATGTTAAGCTCACGTCTGTACCCTCCATCTTGGTTAGAATGGCGGGCATCTTCAAAATTGTCTGATATAGCATTAGGTTTGACATTACCTGATGGAGTTGTTCAGACAGTTGCCGTTGATTCATGGACCACATGTGAAGAAGCTGCTGCATTAGCAATTTCAACACTGGGTATTAACAATTCAGGATGGACAATTGTATTGGATGATAATAATGGAACCACAGACTCGTGTGGTCTTGATTACGTCCTTGATTTAGTAGCAGAAAAAGAATTATGTCCCGCATTTCCTGCTGTACGCAGTGATTTATTACGTTCTGGACGTAAAAATTCAACTACAACATTGAATGATACTGAGCCTAGCAGTCCTAAACGACCTCAAGTGCCTCCTCCAGAACCACCACCATTTAAACGAGGATTAAGCGAACCTCCAGTTATACCTGAACCTGTCATACCGCATCATGAAGTTAAACACGAAAGAGAAGAAGAACGAATTGAATATTCAAGACAAGCAGGATTGCCACGTAAAAATTCACATGAAGTGTTATCGAGAAGTTCCGCACTGAATGATCGTTATTTTGAACAAGAAAAATCCAGATCACGATCAATGGATGATTTATTATCGTCTGATGCTCCTGAAATTCCTCCACCACCAGAGCCACAACCTCTAAGAGACTTAGGATTATCAGAATCAAAACTAAATGAAAGATATCACTCAGCTGAAAGACTTGCTCCATTGAGTCAACCTCCTCCACGGTTCCTCAAAACAGGAAAACGCTCTGCAGGTTCTCATTCCAGTAAATATGTTGAAAGATCTGAAATAAGTATTCGATCATCCGCCATGTCAGATACCAGTGAAGCTCCATCATTGGCTAGTCATGTGCGAAGAGTACGTGTACCATCACAAGCATCAGATGTTGATCAATTCTTAGATGATTTATTCAGTCCAGTACTCGATGGTTCATTAGACGAATTATCTGATGCAAGATCATTAGCCGCTAGCATTCGTGGTGGAGGCGATATGATAAATGATTTTATTGAAGCACCTTTATTAGATAAAGATCTAGAAGAATTGATGAATCCCGAATATTTATCTCGAAAAATAAAAGGTGGTGGTGACGATGAAGCAAGTTCAAGTGCTCAAAACACTACAGCTACATTAGATCAAGAAGTAGCATCAATTAATGAAGCATCACTCGATGAATACATAACTGATTTGTTTCAACCAATTTTTGTAAATGATTCCCTAAAACGATTGACTGCAAAATCAGAATTGGCTGATTCTATTAAAGGAGGTGGAACTAAAACAAATGGCTTCTCTCCTGGTTTAAAATCACAAACAGGAAATATGCTGCAAATGACCAATTTGAATGTTGAACAAATAATTCCAACATTTAAAATTCCTCCTGGTGTTGATCCAACTGAATATCAAGCACAAATGCAACGTGCCTTCTTAGAATCGGCAATGCAACAAAATCTTCAAATTCAACAACAATTGATGGCCCAAAACAAGGCTTTACAAACACTTCTTACACAACAAACATCAAATCCAACTTCACCAACAAATATTTCACAAGATTCAACCAATGGTAGTATGTCAGCAAAGAAACAACATTTTACGAAAAGAACATCTGAAAACTATACTGATGCAATACGAGCTCGAAAAGCTTCAGAAAATAATGGTAATGGTACATTGATACCACCACCACCACCTCCTCCAATGCCACCTCCAATTGAGGCCATCAATCCACTTGAAACACGTCCATTCTTAGACCCATATGGTCGAGCAAAAACAGTTCGCATAGGAAAATGGCGCTGGCCACCTCCACAAGGCAGCACCCCAACAGAATCTGCCGAGGACTTTATGCACTTTAAATTCCGTCAAAATCAAAGACGGTCAACGCCTCAATCAAATAATACAACTATCGACAGTAATGACAGTTCACCAAATGGTTCTGCAACTGGAGTGGAATGGGAAGAATTTGATATTGATCAATCAATGGTTGTAGATAAAAATGGCTCATTGAAGCAACAAACACAAGTTACAACTAAACAGGTTGTTAAATCACAAAAACGAAGTTTTGAAATTGGAGCTGAAAGACCATCACCAAATAGTGTGGGAAAGCTCAAATTAAGCAATGAAATGCGTCAAAGATTGGAACAAGTAACGGCTGGTCATTCAATTCGCAGTACAAATAGTACTGACAAGCAAGAACGTGCTCCAGCAAAACTGGAAGACGCGAGAAGACTAATGCTGGAAACACAATTATCAGGAATGAATAATGGAGGAGGACATCAATCTGCAGTAAAACAACAAATACAACGAATGGAAGCAGCTAAACGACCTGCTGCATCAGCATGGCCAACGGTAAGTTAATTAAAGTTTGTTCTGAATTTATTGTATTCTAATTTTTTGATTTTATAGGTTTTGCCACCTGCTCCACCAGGTCCTGCTCCTCCTCCACCAATCAGACCTCCAAATAGTGTGCCACCAAATCCACCAAAGTCTCATGGAAATTATCACAATGAAAAACAACAAAATAGCCAACAACAAGAGCTTCCATCTTTTGTACAGAGACAAGAACGCGATACTTTTGGAGTTAGAGACCATTATCGTGAAGATTCATGGGGTCGTGCTGAGGCTGCCAAATTAGATATGGTTTATGAAACAAGTAAGATAGAATTTTTTCATAAAAAAATATCAAAAATTATATAAATTCCTTTTCATTTCACAGGCTTTAAAAAAGAGATTATAAATGACCGTGAACGCTCAAGATCACGCAGTCGTTCCAGAGATAGAGAAATGTTTTGGGATAGAACAGAAGTTGAGGGTCCACCATCAGCTGGTAGTGACCGCGAAAAAGAACGTGAAAGACGTGAACGTGAATATGAACGCACCCAAATTCAGAGAGAACGTGATGCAGAAAAAGTTTATCAACCAGCTGTTCCAAAGGCAGCTGAAAAGGATCGATCACGTCGTTCACCATCCGTTCAATCAACAACACCAACATTTAAGACACATATGGCACAAAAGAGTTCACAAAAGAAAATCGTTGAAACCACAACGGTTACACGTAATTATGATAAATATAATAAAGAATACAGCGAAACAGATCACATAAATGAAGTACCATCACCTGTTATTCCTGCACCCGTACTAGCAACGCCATCATTAAAGAGTCCTGCAGCTGCATGTCTTACATATAATCGTATACCCTGGAAATTACGTGTACGCAAAGAAGTATTCCGACCAAATGAGCCTTTAGGTACTCCAGCTGCCCTAGACATACTATTTGCCCAAGTAGCTTCCGATGTATTTGGCTTAACATCAACATTACGAATCAGTAATCAAGAGAAACGTCAAGCAATTAATTTATTGAATGGACATAGTGTTACATCAGAAAATATGCGAGGACAAGTACGTGCCATTGTTAAAAGACATTTGGTGGAAATGGCTCGTGGATGGCCATTGTATTTTGCAAGACTGTTCGTTGTAAGTGGATCACCACAAATGCCCGAAGCAACTGTAATGGCAGTGTCTCATAATGGTATATTTTTGGCTAGAAGAGAACAAGATACAGTTTCCGTTATAAAATCATTTATGTTTGGTGATTTACATGCTGCTACAACATTGCCAAGACCTGCTGCTTTACAAATCACATTGCGAAATGGAAATAGACTTACTTTACATGCACCACGTGCTCAAGCTATTCAAAATATGGTTCAAATGTTTTTGCAAGAATTTCGACAGGTGAGTTCATGTTTTTATTTACTATAATTTATTACTTGAAATATATTATCCAAAATGTAGGCAATTCGAATTACATTTAATTGTGATTACGATCCTAAAAATTTGAACCGCTGAAACACTGCTGCATGTTAAATTTTATAAAAACGGTCATAAATGTACTGTATTGCTTTGTGAAAGCATTTTGTTTTTAACATTTACATCTGATTTCACATAAACAATAACAAAATTTGATACTAATTACTTTTTATACAAAACAAAACAATATTAATTTAAAATTAACACAAATGTTTAGAATGATTAACACAGGTCAGTGACTTACTCCACATTTGAGTATTTTATCAAATGAGCTCAATTAAATTGACATAATTTTAAATAGCGTGACCAACGAATTGTCAGGGAAATTTAATTTTTGGAAATTATTGATCAAATTAATTGCCATTTGTTTACACTTATTGCTATACAATGAGAAAGCATTGAACTTGAAATATAAATAACTTAGTTAATCTACACTCAATCATGCTATAATATGTTGTCTTAACATTTCACTACTCGCATGTAGTGTGAAGACAAGTTTTGCTCATATTTTATGATATTTTAAATGCAATTTCAAAATTTTATATCAAACGTTTTAAATTGTGCGGGTCAGTACAGTGAAATGCATTACGGTAAAATTAAAACCACAAAAAAAATGCAAGAAACCAGATTTTGAAACAGAGCAGAAAATTTGTTATAACTTCAATTAAAAAAATTTATTTCTTTTAAAATAAAAATTATACAATTTTTTCAATAAAAGTCCTTTAAATTCCATTCATTAAAGTGAGCTTTTGAGAAGTTGAAGTGCCATTACGATACATTTCAATTTGTTTATATATTACTTTTACCACAAAATTTAAAAAGTAATTTGAACGGATGAAAAAGAAACATACTGTAATAACAATTTAAATACTAATTAATTTATGAAAAATAAAATTACACTTATCTGATTACTTCCTCGAATGGCGAGTTTATTTTATTATAGATATTATCCAAACATACGCATACTTAAAAAGAGTTTATTGTTAATAATTGGATTGCAACCGCTTACTTTTGTGATTTTTATTTTCATAATTTATATGAAAGTGATGTCAAATGATCAACATTAATTGTGCAATTACATGGCTTAAATAATTTTTTATGGTTTTTTTTACAAGTTTTATATTGCAGTCGCTTTTTTTCTTTAAGACCGCGTAGCGCCCAAACGGTTCATCTGAAACCCAAATTATGTTCTAGACTTATGTTAATATTCACCGTGGGAGTGTTTATGGATCAAAAAAATATAGGGTGCCCATACAAAAAAATAGGGTGACCAGGTGGAAAATTCCGAAATTTGGAAAATGTGGGAGTGTTTATGGATCAAAAAAATATAGGGTGCCCATACAAAAAAATAGGGTGACCAGGTAAAATACTCCGAAATTTTCCGGAAAATGGAAAATTTTCATGCCAAAATTTTCTTCTCATAATTCTGAACAACTTTGCCTAAGACACCCCATATCTAAAACGAACAGGAAAAAATTTTCTCATACAACACAAATTTTCATTCACATCACATGTATCTCTTAAAGGAATGTGCTTTATGTATTCATTTTGAGTGTTAGGAATCGTAATCAACACTCAAAAACAATAAATAAAAATCACAGTCCAAAATGTAATGAGCTGAAGTAAGTGAAGTTTATCAAAAATGTATCTTGTTCTGATCAATAGCAAAATTTTCATTAATTTTTAACAAGCTACCGTCATAATTACAAATTGTACAAGTTTCAGATTTGAATTTTTTCGCTTGTTTTATGTTTTTGTGTTCACATTCCGAAAACTTGAATTTTTGAAGTTGATAAACTTCACTTACTTCAGCTCATTACATTTTGGACTGTGATTTTTTTTTATTTTACTATTTTAGTGCAGTGTCCATACTGCAATTAAATTTACATGTTTTGCAATTGGATCATTATTAAAATTTCCTTTTAAAATGGTTCAAGGAATGTTTAAAATGGATTTTAGCGAAATAAAATCCCAATCATTAAACTCATCCTCCTTAGAGTAAGCTCATGTACCGTTTTAATCAAATCAATGACCATAATAATAAATACTTTTCACTTCGAACTGTTCCATAATGTTTTTATCTTAAAATAAAATCTTTCAATTACATCAATTTTTATACGCATTGCAAAGTAATATGTAATATTGTTATTATGATTTCAAACGTTATTGTTAAATTATTAATATTCTGAAACATGATTGAATGCACTTTCTAACGCTATATACAGATTAACATACAGAATTTTGTTCATTCTATGGAACACTTCCAGACCTGTATGCGGTTAATCTCTCAATGAAAACCAATAACTTTACATCACATACCAGAAAAAAAATCCATATATCCCATGAATACCTTTTGCAACCTATGTAACGTACATTTAGTAATATTTTTTTTTTATTTTGCTTTTTTACGCCTTATAAAGTTAGTTAGAGTGTAAACTTGTAAATTCTCTGAATGAAACGATATCTCATAACTAATAGATGTAGGCAGTAACCGTCTATAATTCTATACACATTAAAAGTTACAACAGAGTAGTTGAAAAGTATGCTGTGCAACGGAATTAAAAATACGATAAAATTAATACATTTTATAACACTGTGAAAAAAAAAATGCTTTTGTAACTCGTTTGGGTTACTCTTTTCTTTTATTGTACATTTCTATGTATGTTATTTACACAGATCATACTGGCTATTTTCTCTGTTTTCATGTTTCAACTAAAAAAAAAATGTGTTTGCGTTTACTTGAACACAGAAAAATTTTCAGTATCATTTTAATCGTCTCGCTATACAGACCGGTGCAAAAGCATAAACGTAAAAGAAATTTTTTCTTTTTTTTTTCATTTAATAATATTTCATCTTCTTCTTCACAAGTTATTTTTTATGTTAAAAGAATTAAAAAGCTGGTTTATTATATGTGATACCAGAAAAAGAACAACAAGAAAAAGAAGTGGACAGAACGGTACTATTTGTAGCCTTGATTCTGTATAAATATCTTATGTGCTGTTGAATAATTGGAGCAAAAGCATACATATGTGAAGATTATTAAACAGTTTTTAAAAGATAACTCTTGAAATTCATATGAAAAAAATTGAATGTGCAACTAAACTGAATACGAAGAAAAGTTGTTTTAAATTAGAACAGTTTTTTGTGGCTTGAATTTTAAAAATTACTTTGATGAAAGTTATTGTTTACTGATTAAAATTTATATATTTTTTGACAATAAACTTACACAAAAATAGAAAAGAAAAATAATTTTTCATTGTTACATTAAATTTTATTATATTCCCATGACATTAAAGAAGACTTCTTTTAAAACAAAGCTGATCACTGTTGGACATTAATAAAAAAAAAATAATTAAAATTCATAATTCACAGTATAAAGGTTCGTTTCTTGTTTAAAAATTGAAGTCTTTTTAAGTCTCATTACAAATTTACTATTGTTTTTTTTTCAAAATTATTTTAATTCAAGAGATAAATACGTTCGATTACAATCTTAATAAAATATAAAAAGAAAGCTGACTTTTATTAAGAAAAAGAACGGTGTTTTAATATATGATATTGAATAACAAATGAATTGACTCGTGCTATTAAATAATAATATTAAAGAAAAAAAAATTAAAGAATAATAAGAAAAAAAAGAATTGAAAGACACAATCTGCCTTTTTTGAAAAGTATTAAATTTTATTGAATTAATCGGGAGAAGAATAAAAGAAAAGAAACAAATCATAAAAGATGAGCAAATATTTAAAGTGACCTAATATATGATATTGACATTAAAAAAAATCGATGTAACGGTAATTTTGTTTGATATCGATGCCAAAAAATACAGTTGAAGAAATAAGTAGCTCCATTGAGCGTAATCGCTCTGCCGGATCTACCTTGAGAATAAGAGATCCAACAAATTCATACAAGTGCTACGATTCGATTCCAACACCAAGTCCAATTTCACCACAAACCCCAACAAATAACAATAGCAATACGATTGAAGTCACATTGCGAACAAACAGTCAAAACAGTATTGCATCAACAGCAACAGTCAAAACACGTAATAATGAGTGTAAAAGTGTTGTTAGCCAAAACAGTTTACAACGCGCCGCCTCCCTCGACAGTCTTGTCAACAGCTCAGAACAAGAAACATCGGAAGAAGACGATGCTGAACGCTTATCTGACTCTGATTCCCTTCTTGAACTTACCCAAATAAATGAGGCAAATCATCAAAATCAGCAGAAACAACAAGACCAGTTTTTGCGTCAAAGTGATTTGACCCAACTACAAGATGCATATGATCCTCAAAATGAAACAGTAATTAAAGCGTACCTGGAAAAGTCACATAAAAAGTGTGACTACAAAAATTGTGGTTTTAAACGACAAGATAGTAATAATAATAGTTGTAATAATGAAGAGCCAATTATGCCTAGTCCTTTGAAATTTCTCGGTCCTCATCCACATCACGGACCAATATCTAGCAATAATAACAACAATAATGGAACAATTTCCTCCATTTCATCAAACAAATCTAATCGTCGTAACAGTATTGCAAGTGCAAGTGCAGCTCCCAAAATGGAAACCATTTTAGAAGAACCCATTGAGGCAAAAATCTCTGTAAAAGAAATTTTAGCTCGCTTCGAAACTTTAAGAGAAGCATCTGAGGTAACTCACACTCTAACTCATATCCAAGTCATTAATTTCTCGAGGAATAACAACAATTAAAGTAACGTAAAAAAATAACGTTAATTAATTGTTATTTTCATTGTAATTACATAAAATTACCAGTTAAAAAACAATTAAATAATAGAAAATCAAACAAAAAAAATGGCTATAAAATAATTCAAAGTATTACTAAATTTATTTTCACTTATTTAATGAATAACCATTTCCAATAAATTTTCTGCTCATTGAGTCACTGCATTAAAATTATCGAGATAAATCTCCCTCATTTCAGTTTTTTTTTGTGGTAAATTGTCAATTTCCAGTGTAATCATTTCAATTTGACACGACAGTTGAAACAAGAAAGTTCAGTTTCAATCGGAAGTTGTGTTCCTGATAATTTTTGAGTTGAATATAATTGCGCTTTAATTAAAAGTTCATTCTTCAGTTGTCACATTGTTTGATTTGAAAAAACATTTCAAACTAAAATAAAAAATTAACAATTATTTCGATTTTTAATGGTAAAGTTAACTCATCTGGAAAAAGTTTTTTTTTTGTATAACGTCAAAACATAAATAAATAAAATTTTATCTATGTTTAATCTAGAAATTAAGATTAAAACATGTTTGAAAAAAAATATATAAATATTTTGAAATTCAGCAGTATATTGAAGTGAAAAAGTAATAAAATGATAACAGAATTTTATTCATATAATTCTTTTTTTTTAGATTTTATTAGGTTATTGACCTGTCGCGAATAATATTTTATGAGACTGTTTATAAATAAAATAAAATAACTGAATTTTGCGTGTTTATGCGTTAGTTTGATACATTTGAATATTTTTAAAATTTCTTTAGGTAGGAGTAAAAAACACGCCTTTAACTGTTAACAATTTTTTGTATAAGATAAAAATGCACATTTAGTGAGCTCATTTTGATTAGTAATTTCAAGCGATTCCATCCTTTTACATAAGGTTTCAAATTATAATTTCACGGGACGAGCGAATCAACTTCATGAAAAAAAATCAATAGTTACGAAACACTTCTCAGGCTTTAGATTTTCTTACATAACTCAAATTTTTTTTTTGATAATCATTATCATAAATTTTTTCAAATTTTTCACAGTTTCTGGTATGAGCATTACAATTATTTAATTTGTTACAGTTTACAAATTTCTTAATTTCTCGTAAAATACAATTTACCAAAAAAAATATATCAAATTTTACTTTAATAATATGGTTTCCACGAATAATGACTAGACATACATTTTTGATTTTTAACAACTTTCATATCACAAGATTTTATCTAAATTTAATTCATGAACAAAAAGATCAATTGTTCAGAGATAAAACAAAAGTTATAATTTTACTTTTATTCGTTGTTTACTTTGATTTTTTTTTGTCTATATTTGATAGTAAAAAAATAATGAATTACTTTTATGAATTGCTATTTTTTTTTTAAAAATATGGTATTACCATTTAAAGTTGTCTTATCTGATGATTCAAAAGTAAATTATATATAATTTTCACACATTTTATTATTTTTTTTAAATTGTGGTATAAGCTCATTTCTTTAAAGAAAAATTTAATAAATTACTGATTTTAATGAAGAAAATTATTATTAATTTTTCAGACACATACAAAAGGATCGTCCTTATCATCTGGGGCACGTGCTGCCGCTCAAACATTAAATGTCCCATTAGAGCGCCTTGAACAAAGTGCCCAACAACATCATGGTGGCTCAACAGGTCATCTGGCACAACAATCACATGAACGTATGAATGGAAACAGCAATCATCATTCACAACTTCATCAACAATCAATTGAAGAGCATCATCATCACCATCATGAACGTGACAGTGTATCACCACAAAATGGTTATCCTGCCCAATATGTACATCGTAAGAATTCGATTAGCCATCAAGATTCAATTATTTCGACAACAAATGGTACGGTAACGGGCCAAGATCAAGACATGTCACCAACACATCAAACACAAACAACATCAGTGACCAAACACTCGTTACTTCAATTTGCAATTCAACACTTCCGTAATGAGTAAGTATTGAAATTTCAATTATTTTTATTTTTTTTTGGATTTCTGGTTGTAAAGATGATCAAGATAAAGGTGCTACCGGTTAATTTAAAAATTTTAAGAAATACGGAAGAAATTTTATTGAGATCGTCCGGTTCGAAAAGACATGTCTCTTAAATTTAATAGATTTTTATTGAAGTTCATATGGAAAAAGTAAGAGAAGACTGGCTTTCAATTCAAGGGTTTACAGGTCTTTGTTGTCTCAATGACGTTATTTTGTAATTTTTCAGACAAAGAAGGGTCACATTAAGATAATATTTATGGGCTTTTATCAGACAAGCCAATTTAATTCTACTGAGCTGTACAAATCTCTGTGTAGTCTCCATTAGAACTTGAATTTTATGACAAGAATAAGGCTTTTAGTTAAATGATGACTAATGGACCTTGTATTGAGTAATTCTTGTAATTAAACTTACATCTACCGTTCATTTTAAAACAATTTAGTATTTTTTTCATATAATTAAATGTTATGATCGCATGCAAATTAATGACATGTTTTATAATCTTATGCAGATAATTGTAAAATTGTCTTTTAATATTATTTTTTATCTAAACATTTAATTACAACAAAAATAAAAAAAAAACTTCATCATAAATCTTAATGAAAGTGAAACAACAACAGGTTTTCATGATATTTTCATAGAATTGATATGGGGTGAAGACCTGAATGATTTTATGAAAATGCATGTTTGACCAAACAAGCTTTAACTTATACAACATCCAACTCAGTTCGATGTTATTGGCAGTGAAATTTTTTTATTATCGTTTTATGCTCAAAGTATTTCAATAAATATGGAAGTGCAAAAACATCATCAAATGAAAGTGAATGTTTATCGAAACAAGTAACAAGATATTAAAAAAAAAACTATAAGCAAATAATGCATTGGACTGGACTGGACTGAACAATTTATTTTTAGTATTATTAGCTAAGGAAATGCATTTTTACATGTTATTGCAATTGAGAGGAACTGGTTTTGCACTTTCATTTTCATTATGCGATCAAATTATAGATTGTAATGGCTTTATGTAAAGTTGAGGAGACAAAAAAAAGGTTGAAGAGTAATAGGATGCTTAAATAATATGGAGACATGATTAAAGATTATGTGATTTAATGCAAATTGCAGTATTGAATATTTCAATGTTATTAACCTTGAGCTTGAACATCGTTAGCTCTTGACTTGTGACATTTAAAATGTTCATGTAATTCTCATTCACTTTACCTATAATTTAAAATGAAGAAACACGTTCACTAAAGGACGAAAAATGCATTTCCATGGGACCGAGCTCATTGGACTTGAATCCATGATCTCAGTAAACTTCCTATGTAAATTTCAAAACTAGCTACAAAAGACCATTGTCGAGAATAAGTTTGAAGACCATAATAGTGCATTAAAAGTATTCAAAATTAAGAGTACTTAGCTAATGATCAATAATGATAAACGTTAAAATTCACTATCAATTACTTGAAAATTTGTTATTCTTTTTATTTGAATGCTACAATTCAATTTTTGGTTAACTAATAAATAAATGAAGTAGTTGAATTTCAAATGCGTGAAAGCGAAAAATTAAAACTTTTTCAGTAGTAAATCACTAACTTGTATGATGCTAAGTGTTAATAGTGTGATAAACTACAGTAATTTTTTTTATTATAACTCTTTATTTTTTGATGAAACAGAAGTCGAAATTACAAATCATACAACTTGAACTATTATTATGTTTCATCAGATATTGATATTTTATATGAAAGGAGTGAATTTTACAATGATTTGTTTAATTTGTACTTTTGATTTTTTTTTCGTAAAAGAAAGTGAAGCCTTCTTCTTTTTAATTTGATGCAACAATGCGTGTGTTTTTGTAGTAAGTGAGTGATTTACTGGGGCACTAAATTTGCACCTGTGCGAGTATTTTCTTTTAATTTAAGAGAAAAAAAGGGTGTGCGATTGTTTATGCATTAATGTCTACGCTTTCTTCACAAAATATTTAATGTTAAGATGTAATTGAAACTGAGAAAAAAAAAGAAAATCTATTAATATTGATTAAAAAAATTTATCAATGTTAATTCCCTTTTAATTTATTCAACTAAACAAATATGATTTTTTTCAAATCATCCAGCTTTTGTCCATTAATTTCAGGATAAGGCTCTGATCTCAATTTCAAAGTGTTAAGCAAATTTTGAGTGAAATTTTTTGTACCTTACCTTACCTTAATGTCACACTCAAATTTCTTATTGATACAAATTTTACTCATAGAGCTTAATCTGAAATGAAATCCATTCAAGTAGATTCGAATGTTCATTTTAATAGCCTTAATTACTGATCATAATGATGCATTCCCCTTTTTTTGTTCAAACTTCATTTGATTGAATGTTAATAACAATAAATATGAACAAAACAAAGACCGATTGCAAAAATTATTAGTGCATGTGATTGTCAAACACAAACAATGCATTCCAATCGTTTGCTTTTATTCAAACTAAAAAAATCATTAGAGAAAAACTTGCATTTTCTAAAGTGCTGTGTACTATAAATTGATTGGAAACTTTATTTAATATAAATCAATGAATTTTTTGTTTCATTCACAAATAATAAAATGCTTTTGTTTTTTTTTCATTTCTGATTATTGTTATTACTTTAATGTGAAATTTGTAAACTTAAATTGCACTTTATATTGTCGATTGACTTTTAATCGCAGCTAAACTATAATAAACATTTGATTAGTTTTTGCAATGAAACTTTAAACATAATGCATTTAATCAAGCAATAGGATTTATTATTTACTTTTACTTCATTTTGCTTGTTGTTTTCTGGGGTAATAGAGCAGCAAATAGCATACTTTGTTCTTAATGCATTTTAAAATGATTCAAAATGATTGATATAGTTCAATTTTTTTTTAAATTATGACTTTACTAATTTCAATGTAACTTGGATGTTGGAATTCAGAATTAATTCACACTATAATTTTTTTATAAATTGGAGCTCAATCTCAAAACTAATGGGTTTAAGTGCATCGTCATGATTTCTTCCCAGTTGATTTTCGACCCACCAAATCGAAATTTGACACAGTACTGTTTCATAATGAAATTAATCTTGAGTTAAAGCTACAGAAAAAAAATCGAAAGTAAAACTACACAATTATACCAAAAGTGCTCTCAGCAATTTTGCAAATCACCAAGTTTAAGTTTACATACTTTTAACAAAGACATAATTATGATTTATCTCTCAATTAAATTTCATCAACAACACATGTTATTATTTTAATGAAGAGGAAAACAACATGACAAAATTAATGAAATCACACTCAATTCACTTAAAATAAAATTACATGAGCAAATAATAGCTTTGACTATTTTCTTTTCACATTTCCTCTAACCGGTTACCTTCATTTAATAATAATTGAAAATAAAACAAAGTGATCACATCATAATATTATGTATTTTCAATTAAAATGAAATGCGTTGTTTTTATTTTATTTTTCAACTTACCAGCTGATTTGCATCGCCTTACAATCAATTACACTACAGAAAACCGTCTTAAAGTAAATTAAATTACATTTTAAATGGAGTAACTATGCAAATTTTTCACACACGAATTATGTACGGGTTACTACATAATGAAACGAACCGTGCATATAATTTTCCGTCCGTCAACGGATGTTATGTTCATATTTTTTTTGTTACATTTTCAGGTCTATGCAATTTTCAGTCGATTACATTGTCTCATTTGCGTATGATATTTAAAGTTGTGTTGTTGCCTTTTTTCGTTAAATTTAAAATAAATTCAAATAAATTAAACGTACAAGTGACAAGATACAAACAAAAATATACATGAGAAAATTCTACAATTGTTCTCATTATGTAAATTGTGCTTTTAATAAAACTAATATAAGAAAATTAAATAATCTTTAAATTTCGACATTTAAATGAAGATTTTTTTTTTAATTCACACACCAATTTGAATGTGATTTACTAGTAGTAAAAAATAATACAATATAAATTGTGTGATGCGGTTGAAATATTTTTCGGTTGCCTCTCAAAACAATAATTTGTAAGCTATTAATTGTATCACATTATTTCCTTTATTTTTTTTATTTACAATTTAATTCGTATAGTTTAATTTTGATTTTTAATCAGCGTTTTATATTAAAGAAAAAAAAATAATTAAGCAACAGATTTACTTATTTTTATATGAACGTATCAAATGTTATTGTTATGAATTTGTAGTGTTTTCGGTTCGTGATACTTGTATTTTTGGTTTAACGTGTTAGTTTCGTGGTAGAAGTGGACGTGTTATGACCGGAATCGGTGTATTTCCTCTTAAAAATTTTATTGTAATGTTAAATTGTTTAATTTTGTGATATATAATGTATTGATATGAACAGAATCAAACCTTGGGAAGAAAAATATCCTGAAACAATGTGTGAAATAAAAGAGCCTTGTTACTTAGAAGTGGCAGTGTTTGAACGGTAATTCGTTTACATTTAAATTTGCATAAACAATGAGCTTTAAATGATACAAATGTGTTAAATGACTAGTGGGTTAAAAGGGCTCATCGTCATAGTAAAATTTGTCACTTGATACACTTCTAAACGCTGTGAAAGAACCAAGCAAAAGTTCTTAACTGCCTTTAGAATCGTCTTGGGCGGTTTAAAACTTCAGTACAGACACAAACATGAATATAAATCATCATTCAATGAGTTTTTTAATAGCTGGAGCTTATTTTGAAGCCTAAATTACCTCTAACATTTCATATAGTTTGACATTTCGGTAGTGACCTTGTTTGATCTATTCACACAAGAAAGTAACTTTAATATTTCATGGCAAAAATTCACTTTCCTACTCATATCAGATGTGATTATATTCAATTTACAAACCATTTTGGTCAAAATTAAAAAGTGGAAAGATATGAATTAAGGAAAAATTTTAAAATTTAAAGACTTTATTCCAACTTGTGTAAAGTAAATCAACGTGATTAACATCAAGTGCGTGTAATTTACAAACAAAACATACACTTGAACTTCAAATTTTTTTAATAAAAAAATTTCCATAATAATAATAATAATGGACCAGTTTTCTACACTTATTATCATTATGTTATGAAAGTAACGAACGTTTGTGATCATATTTAAAAACTACGCACAAACATATTAAATGCTAAAAGGCGTATTATGGCATGAAATTTATTGTTATAATTGTTATTATAATACATTCATAAATTTAGACATAAATTTGCGATTTTTATATTATCAAAAAACTTGGGAGAAAGTCCACTAGATTTATGACAGTTAAGTTGTGGAAAATGTGTTTTCAATTAAATTGCAATCAAATTTTGCTACGATTTAATAGCTTAGGACGAATTTTCTTGGATATTTCTGATTTTAATTTAATAGAAAGTTAGATTCATTACATCACCTTAACACACTTTTAAACGTGTCAAAAGTCACAACTATTAATTTTTTTCCAACAGAATTAAACAATGCGAAATTTATTCTCATGTTTTTATTATGAAATGCAATTGCATCGTACGTGATTAATTCAAGTGTGTAATATCCAAATGCACCGATGCAAATATAACACGTCATTTGAAATGAATGAATGAGCACCTACCTAATGTTATCTTTTGTATCAGACATCTATTTTTTTATTGTTTTTGATATCAGATTTCCCATTAGATTTTTATTGACTAAATGGATATTTTGCATGTTCTTGTAACAATTTGTTTTTATTTATATTTACAGTTACATTGATGACTCAAAATCAGGTCGATCATCTGATAAACGTTCGTCTGGCCGGACACCACATGCTGATTTGGTCAAATGGCAAGGTGTTCCATTGCGAGCACCTCTACTCAGATTACCCCCTGATATCTCTCCACTAGCTCTTGAATGTTTTGATTGCATTTTGAGATATTGCATGGATTTACCATTGGATGGAGATATGACAGAGGTTAAATGTGTCTACACGATTTTGATGGTGAGGATTAAATTTAACTTTTAAAATTAGTTTATTTTAATTTTTTTTTACTAATAATTTTTTACAGCATTGTCATAAACATTTGGCATTACGTGATGAAGTGTATTGCCAATTGATGAAACAAACGACAGCAAATCGTTCACCATATCCCGAGTCATCACAACGTGCTTGGCGTTTGCTAAGTATTTTAGCTGCATATTTTGGATGTTCTGACGCATTGCGTCCATATTTGACGGAACATTTGACCTCAGCAGCATCTGATCGACGTCGTTCGTGCCATGGAACTGCAGCAGTTTGTTTAGCTAATTTAAGGAAAACAGCTCGTTGTGGTGGTAGAAAAAATGTACCAAGTGTTGAGGAGGTAACAGCTGTATCAGCTGGAAGGTAAAAATTTTAATCAAGTCATTCAATTTTTCAAACAATTGATGATATTTAAATTTCAAAATCTCAGGTCAGCACGACGACAAATATATCGTTTGCCAGGCGGTGCAGAGCGTGTTGTTAATACTCGTTGTTCTACAGTAGTTGCAGATGTTATCGGTGAATTATGTTCCTTATTGGGAATTGAATCGGAAGCAGAACAACAAGAATTTTCTCTATATTGCATTGTACAAGGTGATGCTTTTACAATGCCTCTTGCAGCTGACGAATATATTCTCGATGTGACAACGGAACTTCTTAAATCTGGACAGCCATTCTATTTGATTTTCTGCAGATCAGTTTGGCATTTCCCATTAAAGAGAGATCCTGTTCCAACTCCATTGTATATCGAGGTATTGTTTAATCAAGTTGCTCCCGATTATCTCGAAGGATTGTTGTTAGAATTACCTGGTGGAGGAGCACCAAATCCTGATTTTGTTCGTGACATGGCAAGAATTGCAGCAATTTTACATCGTGCAGCTGACTTAAATCATGTACCAGCTATGAAAGAAATTAAATTCTTATTACCAAAACCAGCATTAGGACTACGAGAATTGCGACCAGCACAATGGGTTGCTTTAGTGCAATCAGGTAATGATTAACTTAAGATTAGTTAAAAACATGACAAATTTTAAATTTCCTTTAATTTAGCATGGCCTGCAATCGCTGGATTGAGTACAGTCGCAGTTAAAGCACAATTTTTGAATATTTTATCAACTTGGCCTCTCTTCGGTAGTAGCTTCTTTGCAATTAAACGTGTATGGGCTGATGATTCTTCAACAGATGACCCAAATCAAATGTGGAAAGAATTAATTCTTGCTCTGAATCGCAAAGGCGTGCTTTTCTTAGATCCAAATACTCATGAAACATTACAAAGTTGGTCATACACTGAAGTGATTTCAACAAGAAAAGTAAGTAACTCATCATTACTATTTAAATATGTGAATATTAAATTTAATTTCAATTTATTAGGTGCGTTCGGAAGATGGTGCGTTATTCTTAGACATGAAAGTTGGAAATTTATTGCAACAACGCATCACACGAGTCCAAACAGAACAAGCACATGAAATTTCAAGACTTGTAAGACAATATATCACAATGGCACAGGCACAACAACGGGAACGTAACAGAGATTAATATTAAACAAATAAAGTTTATTTCTATATTTTAGTTTTAATACTAATTATAATCATATTTCATCTTATAAGTTTGAGTCTAACATATTCAATTAAAAAAATTAAAAAAAAAAATGAAGAGTAAAATTTATTGACGAATGATTTATCACTGTTATAAATTTTTATTTTCACATTCATATTCTTTTATAATATTCGTTAGTTTAAAGATGGTTTTTAAGTTCAAAAAAAGAGAAGAAATTTATTTCTATATAAAATTAAATAATATACTATGTTATCACACCATATTATGTTTATATGATACATGATAATTCTAAGAATTAAAATTGTATAAGATTTATTGATTATTTTCAAAATAAAATTTCAGTATAAATAAAGTTAAATAATTTTTTTTATTATAATTGACCTGAACACATCTCTGCTAAGATGAATTTCAGATTGTCTGTCCTTGTCACATATGAGTAATTTTTTTTTTATCATGACGAACTATGTTGCACAAAAATTGTTTCATCAAATAAATAATTTGTGACCTGACGCCTCTAATCACAAACAGATTATCTGCACTATTGAACACTCTTTATTATTTATCATTCCTGTCCATCAACAGTCTATGATTACATTCAGTCATTCACATTTAGTTAGTGAAATTTCAAAGGAGACTTAAAATATAATTTTTCATGATTTTAAATAATATAAAAATGATATTAAGAATAATTTTCAATTCATTTCTCTTGATTGAATATCTGTGTTATGCGTCTACTGATCTTAATTGTACAATTTATCCTTCTAACCCTAACACAGTAAGTAAATTATCGTACTAAATCTTAAAACTTTATTAATTTTATATTACAAGACCTGTTGTGCTGTGCCAGCTCTCTTTGACACAAACGATTTGGAGAAGTGCTCTAACCAAAAACTGAATCTCACTCAAACGATGAATGTAAATGTGACAAATCAAAGTGAATTAATATCAAATTTAACTAGAGCAAGAAATAAAGTGAATTCAAAGACATTGGAGTTGATACCATTCAAAAATAATTCGAAATTGACTGTTTTAGCCGAAGAATGCGTAAATTATTTAAATAATTTTTTCATTTTATTTTAATAGATATGTAATTTAGTTACAGTACAAATGTCTCGCAAAACAATTTCGATTTATCAGCAAAGATGATCAATTCCTTTCTGAACCGTTAGTTAAATTCATCATCAAAAAACTCAGAAAATCAAACCTTCAGCACTGGATTCACTCGATATCGAATGCAGCTGAGATTTGTATCAATGATGGTAAGATTTGAAAAATTCATTTATGAATGAAATTTAATTTCAGATTCAAATTTTACAGTGGAACAAAATGATTTTGAAATTGTAGAGACGTACAATGCCACCCCATTTAATATCAGTGTGGATTTTTGTCATCCAAAACATATTGCGCTATTTCACTGTATTCAAATTAAATCTTTCATAAGTTGTCCTCTAATTGAATTCAATAAGCATGAATATTGTTTTGATTGGAAAGATTATGCAATGTATTGTGTTAAAAATTTCAGAAATTTACCATTGATTAACTTGAATAAAGTTTTGTGAAAATGAAAAATTATCATTAAATGACCCAAATTGGCATATTTTTCATCATAAACCCATAAACTTAAAAATTATCGGCTTTAAATAGAAATGCACTTACTTTTATTAATTGTGGATTACTTTTCAAATATTATCACAAAAATGATTGCGTAAAATCCAACATGTTCACAATCTATCATTAAATTTTTTATATTGATCCAAAAAAAAGGTAATTCCCAGTAATTTGATATAATTTAATTTTATATCCAAAATTGTCATTGTTTGCTTTTAGTATTCAAATAATTGTAAAACAAATATTATCAAAATATTCAATTCTGAATAGAACAATTGCAGTATGAAGTTAAATTTACTGTGCAAAATTCTTTGTTTATCTCAAATAGTTTTAGTTATTAGTTCAATTTGTGACCAACATCCTGGAATTGTAAGTTTTTGATGAATTACTTTGAAAATTATCAGGTGGATGATTTTTTCAATTTCAGCATCCTTCACAATGTTGCCAAATGCCTTCATTATATGATGAAAATATGATGTCGAATTGCAGGGTACAGTTCAAGAATTTATCTGAATTAAGGAATGGAAATGTGAAGGTGTGTGATTAGTTAATCATGTTCTTTTAATTCAAAAATATTGTTTTACAGTGTTTTATACTTTGTGCGCTATCAACGACAAACGCTTCGGTGAATGTACCTCCAACAGTTGAAGGTTTCGCATCATTTATCACTCAAAATTACACAAAAACAGATCCAGAATTAGCTAAAATTATTCAAAATTCATTATTTAAGTGCATGAATGTAACAAAAAATGGTGAGACTACTGGTCTATCCACTAAAATTGGATATGAGCCTGGAAAATTTATCTGTGATCCGAATGCTTTATTAATCAAAGGTTGCATTGCGATTGAAATGTTTTTAGTAAGTCTTTTGAATTTCAGGATTGGTTGAAATTTTATCAGAAATTAATTTTTATAATTTTAGAATTGTCCTACTAATCGATTGAGCAATCAAACACAGTGTGGGGCTTTGCGCCGTTATTTAAATGAGTGTCGTCCTCACTAAATTCTTTTATTAAATTGATTTTTTTCCCATTTTTTAATGAATACTTTATGTAAAATATGTTAATAAATATATCCTGAAATTTTACAATCTTTGTCCTTTCAATTTCAATCTCTTTTAATTTTAGTGAAAACTAACTTCAACAGTCACTTTCAAAATTCAAATAAATCCAGCACGCAATAAGTGTGAATGGAATTTCGTTTTATTCAACATTGACATTTTCCATTCATTCATCTTCATTCATAAAAACGTCAAATTGTAGTATCAAAGTCTATTCATAATAAACAATTTATCGTATGTGTGAGTGTGTGTAAGCAAGTGTACAGGATAAAAACATCTGTGAATATCCTGTAGCCTTTTTCCTTTTTCCATGTATTACCTGGTGTCCCATTTCAGCAACATCTGTCTAAGTGAAAAGTTCTCTTTTTAAAATATCTTAAAGTGAAGTTGCGAAAATTTGTTTTGTATTGAAATTTTGTCTTTGAAATCAAAAAAATCACAATCATACAAATAAAATAAGAAAAAGATAAAAGTGAAAAATTTGTAGTAAGGGAAAAAAGAGTGAAGAAATCAAGTGAAAATAATTTGTTTTTAATGCCGCAGTATATAATAGAAAATACAATGAGTAATAATGAATTAAGTTCATTAGAAAGTCACATAAATGAAATATCTGTTGTCGAGGTATATGATTTGGCCAGTGATATTGGTCGAGAATGTGAAAAAATTATTGAAGAATATGGACCAGCCACGGTTTCCAATTTAATTCCCAAAGTAATAAATGCACTGGAAAAATTGGAAAATCTTGCATCACAAAATGAACGTGAAAATTCTATGCTTGAAGAATTGAATAATCGTATTCAGTGTTTGGAAACGGAGAAAAATGAAAAAGCAGAGTATCGTAAACGATTTGAAAAGGTATGTCTGCAAATTATTTCTCATTATACAAAAAATAATTAAAATTTTAATATTTCATTTTTAAAACTTAATTAATATTCATCACCACGAATGAGTAATAATCAAATTTTTAAACAAACACACATATTATGAGCATATCATATGTGATGCTAATGTAAAGTTCAATCTGTGCTTTTATTTGTGTATTAATTTGCGTCTACGCCCAATTTTATATCATACAAGTGCATATCGCTAGAATTATATGAATGGATGTGATAATTTTGAGATTAAGTGAGAATGATTTGTTCGTGAATATTTCTTCTTAGACACATAACTATTAACATCAACTATACAACTTATGAGTCACGTCGTTTTTTTAATAGTGATACATTGACAAGAATTTCTTGGAATTTGTTGTTTGTTTATCTTTAAGTAAGAAAGTACAAGAAAAGAAAATTAAAACATCTGTCCTTTTTTCACGGATAAGGAGTGGGATAAAAACTGAAGGATGAATTGGAATTTGTTGCACAACTAAATGAGACATTAAGAGCCAAACATTTCAACTTATGATTTGATACCAGTTAAATTGAAGTGTTTTTAAACTTACCAAACAAAAAATATTTATTCACAAATATTTTTCTATCAAAATTTTACTCAATTAAATTTGTGTCACGTAGAATTTGGTCTTAACCTTCATTTTAAAGGGTAACTTAAAATTATGTGACTGATCCCTTATTGACATCATCAAATATTTTAAAATAAAATCCTTATGATGTCTTTGCAATGTTAATTCTTCAAGATTTCAAAGAGTTTATCATTAAACAGTGTAACAAGGGACACACTTCATGTTTACACTTTTAGAAGGAAATACGTTAAATTTATTATAATCAAAAACAAATATTTCCATTGAAGTGCCTTTGCTGTTTGTAGTGTTTTCATAATCTTTTAATCGATAAAAATTTTGTAATAGGAATAAATTCAAGGTTGAATGAGTAATTTTTTTTATAACTTTCTTTCATTTTTAACTTTTATGTATATGTACATAAAATCAATAAAAACATATTTTTAAACCGACTCTAGACATAACAATCATTTTGCAAATCAATAAAAAACTATATTTAGAAAAACTTTTCATTGTACTTCATATTTTCTTCTGATTTTTTTCCTTTTGATGTCTTTCTCTGGATTTTAAGTAATTAGTGTGATTTATTGTCGCCTGTCACATGGTAAATTACATTGACATAGTATAAAATGATTTAGAAAGTGCCAAAAATAATTTCTAAATTATTATCACATTTCTTCTAATAAACTTGCTCTTAAACTTGCTATCTGTCACGTCAAAATTCATTTCAATCAAAAATGTATCCTATTAAATTTTCCTTAAGCTCTGATTTTTTTTTATTTTTTATGAAATTATCACTTCTTATATAAACGTTTAAATTAAATTTTCTACGAAACCTTTAATATCATTTATTTAAATGATTTTTTACGCTAGCCATATCATTAGCAGTTTTTTCTTTCACCTACATTCATATTTTTTATCTCTTGCAATTTGAATGAAAAATGTTAAGTGCCCCTAAGGGATTTTATTTTAGTCATTTAGAATTGGTATAGCATAAAAAATAGCGTCGGATTTAATAAAAAAAAAAACAAGGCACTTTTGATATTTAGCATTTTAATGCAAAGAAAAAAAACGTTTTATTGATTAATTTATTTTTCACTACTAAATTACAGTGTTTGTAAATTGACAGATCCTTCTGCCTCGACACATTTATAGCAGGTCTTCTTCCTCATTGTTGGGAGTATCTGTCAATAAAAATATAATCCAAAATTTAATTTAATATTTTTATGATTTGACTTTTTTTCATTGCATACCTGTTGAGGTTTCCTGTGAATTGTTCAGATTATTTTCAGAGCTTGACTGTGCCACATTTGATGAGACAACAAATTTCCCATCGTCATGTCTGTAACCTCGTCCATTATGGATTGTAAATGTCCAGTAATGAAGAACATCACCTTCTTTCAATTTGGTATTTTTATCTGTAAACGTGAAGCGACCATTTTTGGGTTTACGAACATCTTGTGACCATGTTCCAGCTTCCAATTCTTCCATTTCTTCGTTCAATTTTCCGTGAAATGCAAATAGGCTGATACCAGACTCAGCTGAGATGATAATTGTATTAAATTCATTCATATTTTTTTTTTTAATTTAATTAAACTTACCTGGAATTGAAACCGAAAATCCCTTTGGACTCAAAACCTTTATTTCAATTTCTGGATGTTGAAAGGCAGTAGCTTTCAATACACTTATGGTCAATAAAAGTGAAGGAATTAAAATATAAGAAAATAATTGAGACATTTTCTTTTGAAAATATTATTTAAATTAAACGAAACGAACTTCGAGCAGTTAAATAATGAACTGAGATGAAGTTCCATACCGTCTTGCGTTTAAATACTGGATTATTTTATTTTTTTTTAAATGTGTAGATAATAAATCAAAAACAATCAATACTTCAATGGAAAAGTTGATAAGGGACTTCTTGAGAAAGATTTTAATCTCATAATCAGTTAATCTAAATTAAATATTTACAACTAATATGCATTTGTAAACTTATATGTTCAATACAACTCGGTCACAATTCTTCCGGAATTTTAGACCGGTAGGCAAGAAAAGTAGAATTTTCTAAAATAAATCCTGTAAATAAACACCCTTGTGACCTTCATTTTTGAACTTAATGATATCAAAATTCAATTCAAATAATATAATGAATAATGTTTGCTATTTAGAAAACAAACATGTCAATTCATTGAGTAAATGTAAGTTGACATTTTTGGTTTTTAAAAAATGTCTGCAATTGAAATGTTTATGGGGAAGATTAAGGCGGCAAAAATGAAGGCGCCTGGTTATTCAACTGAGTAGTATCGATTTTATAATCATTGTTTGTGTAAAAAATTTAGGAGGTTTTAAATTAGAAAAAAACTCAAAGTTAATCGGATGAAAAAAGGTAAATTTTACGCATATCTTCCCTTATTTTAATCTACTACAGTCAGCAATTTTTCTGATGTTAAAAATTGAGTTGTTTTGGTATATAAAGTGCTTAAAACAAGTGCGACTTCTTTTTAACGCTCGGTAAATCAATTAAAGGTGAAATCTTATTATGTTTTTTTCTGCAATTTAATTTAATTTTTAAGATAAGACTTCACCATAGCAAAATAAGAGCGAATAAATCGTCTACATCTTCGAAATTCAATAAAAATTATCACAATCATAGTTATCAAGAGACAAATGCAATATTTATTCTTTGAATTATTTAAAAAGTTTATTTTTGCCATCTTCTGACTTCTTAAATGTTGTTTATTTTCAATTAGATTTTTTTTGGAATTGTTTTGCACTAAGATTTTTTCTGCTAATAAAGACATAATAGAAAAAAAACAGAGAAGAAAAACGTTATCAGCAGCACACCATTTGAACTGTCAAAGAATAATATTGATTTTCCTTATTATTAATGTCTACTAATGAAATTTATTATGGTGGTATTAAGAAAATTGATATTTTGCGTTGCCTTTAGGATGGTTAGCATGAAATATATTTTATTTTAATGTTCATAAGGGTCAAATACTATCCTAATGAATAGATCTGTAGGAATTTTTATTTGGATCTTAATTCAAAATTGATTTTTTTTATAACGGTAATTTTCACGCGATAAAATTACATCACAAGGTGAATTTATAGTATGAGAAACAAACTTCCCACATTAAATTGTAAACAAACAAAAATACACACACTCACATAAAACCATACAAAAACCAAAGATGAATGTTGCTATGACTTTTTTTAAGCATTAAATACCATCAATTTTAATGTGTTTCTATTTTGGCAAAAAAAATGTACAGTGCTTTTGTTATTTATAAAGCTTAAATATAGAGCGAACGAATAATTAAGTGATAAAAAATTTATTGGGTCATAAAATTAAATAGATAGCCAAATTAAAATTAGATCATGAACCTGATTTTCAAATGTATTTCATCGTTTATAGATTTTATTTAAAGAGTGTTGAATTTTTAATCGACAGAAAGGCGAGACATTTAAAACGCGAAATAAAAATTCACCTAATAAACGACCAATTTTTGGCACAACATAAATATTGATTTCAAAAGAAATCAATGAATGAAAAAAAAAGTGTCAAAATAAAATAATTAAAACACGCAATCTAATAAAATATTAATCAACTTAATTTCATCAAGATGACAGACATACCTTTCTATTTAAATATAAATATAAATCAGATTTTCTCAAAGTTTATCTTTTTCCTTGTTATTTCTTTCTTATTTAATCACTTGACATTTACATGACAATATCAGGATATGATTTATTTCCTCTTGAATTAATTATACGAATTTCTCTTAAGGCATTTATATTTTTTATTTAATTTTATCTCCTCGGCTTTCTGTTAAATTAACATGTTAAAGATTTTATAAGGGAGCTTGAAATTTACATGCAAAGTTTTAAATAAAAGAAACCTCTTCATTTCATTTCTCTATTTCTCTTTTCTAAATTTAATATTACATAAAACGACACAAAACAAAAAAAATGAATTGAGATACTGCAAGTAAAGCTTCTTAAGCTCTTGCAATGAAAGAAAAACACCCACGCAACTTATGTATTGTAACTGCCAAGGCAAAAAGATTGATTTCAATTCATTTCCTACGATTATGTAGGATTTCTTTCATGGAAATTTTTTTTTCTTGTATTTGCTATAAGTATCACATTGCAATAATAACTACGAAAGTGAAAAAAGAAACACACTTTCAAACTTAGTGTTAGTTTTTTTTTATTCCCTATAAGAAAATCATGTTTATAGAAATGTGAGCAACATTAATTATTTATTTTAAAAATAAAAATGTATAAAATCAGTTGAAGCAATTTCTAAGATTTCTTAGAATGCTAATTACTTTCTTAGTTAATGAATAAAGTATTTTATAAGTATTTTTATAATAATATTCAAGTGATGATAATTTAATTAATTTTAACTTCATCTTAAAGTTCTTCATTTAAGTCGTTCTGGTTTTCATATAGATGATACAAATTTTGAATATCAAGTTAATTTTGAACAAATTATTAAAAAATTATATTCATAAAACTTTTGCCAAAAGCGGCACAATCTATTTCGCTTGTTCCGTGCATGAAACTCACAAATCCTATGCTTATACACTGGTAAAGTGTCTTTTATGCATGGAGCGAGCGAATTGTTTTTATTTCTATCGTTATGAAATTCACTCTCTTTGTGTTATCAAATTATTTTAGTGAAAATAAAATGAAAACAAAGATGATTGAATGAAGAATGGAATAATAAATCGATTAAAGTGTGATCTCTTAAGGGAATTTCAAAAAAAAAATTTTTATTGTCTTGCTTCACACGCAGATTAAAACTTTGGGGTGGGTCAAAGTACCCAAAAATTCATAAGTATGGAAAAAATTATTTAAAGTGAAAAATTTAAAAAAAACTTCGTCAAATACAAAAAAGGCTTTAACTACAGCACTCTCATCATAATATTAATATTTCACCGTTCAGTGAACAACCAAAACATCTTTTTTTTGTCAGATTCTAAATAAGACAATTTGATGTTTGCTAAACATTCGTACAAACACTCCCATCATGTTGAAGAGTAATTTTTAGAATTTGACGAAGGTAATCTATGTGAATTTAGAGGATTTGAGTTATGTTAAAAAGGATGATTAAAATTGTCTCCTTTTTCATTGCCGTATTTCAGACTATAACTGTTTTGATGTTCACCTTATACTAAAATATTCAAATAAATAAGCTTACTTGAGACACGCATATTTTTAAAGGAAAATCAAGATAAAACATTTGAAAAATGAAAATATTTTGTCTGGTGGTTTTTGTGAAAAACATCCCAATGATATATGTCTCGATGTTCGACTGTGTGTTTTCTATATGTTGTCATCGTCATCATCATGATCATCTTCCATTCAAACTTTATTATAATATTTTTCTATTGGTATTGTGATATAACATTAAGGATATTTCTGAAAGTGTGTGCGTGTGTTTTTTTTTATTTTTCCTATTTTCTCATTTGATAGACTTGATACGTGTCATATTTAATATCCTTCATAATTCTGATATGATAACAAATATTTTACTTATCTCTCATTCCATTGCAAGGAAAGAAAAAAAATATATATTACAGAAATGAATGGTCTTAAACCGTATAATGAAAACTTATAAAGTTCTTTTATTGCTGTTATAACATAAAACAATGACTGATAATAATATTCATAAATTGATAGGAAACCATAATTTCATTCTCGCAACCAAAAAAAAATAAATAAATTTGGTTAGAATTATAACAAAAGGAAATTTTTATATGAATGTTGTTTTTGGCAAATAATGTAAGAACACAAAAGATACACAATTGTAAGATGAAAACACAGAGAATGTTGCTTAATGCATGTTTTTGTATTATTTTATCATCCTTTCATTTATTTGAAAACTGAAAGAATTCTTGTAATATGTGGTTCTGACAAAAGATTTAATTGCTTACAGATTCTTTGAAAGCGGTTCAGTGTGAATGTAAATAAAAGAAGATGCCATGCCAGATGTTTTAAAAAGTCTGCTGAATTTGAATTGAGTTTTTGCGTCAATGTGGGTGTGCAAAAAGGTTTTTCAGTTTGCTTATTATAAACTAAATTTTTAATGGGAAGAAGGGAAGCGTAAATCACGAAGGCAATTTTTGAAAGAGAATATTTATCTGATTCAAAAAAAACTTTGATTAATAAAATTGGATTGGAATTGGTGAAACGAGAAACTCCCAACAATTTGGTAGACATATTTTTAACTCAGAAGAAGATTCATTTTAATAATATTTTATATGATACTGTATTGACAACAAAATGCACTGATTTTTTCCAACAACTTTTATATCTTTTTTAATTTTCTACTCTATTTTCAATTTCAGCGTTATAACAATTTCAAATTTAGCATACTCACTTAAATAATAGAATCATATCCTGTTTCGTGGTATTAAACGTAGCAATAAATAGAAATTCCATACATTCAGTGTGAAATACACAAAAAGTAGAGGAAATAAAACGCATCATTAAATACTTTTATTTCAATAGTTAGAAATAAGTGCTTTTAAGCGCATGGAGACAAAAAACAGTAGAAATCCTTATAATATCCTATTAATTTCTTTGAGCTCATCTTGATACGGTTTCCTTTTTGTGTGCTTTTATTCTAGAAAGAAAATCCTATGAGTTTTTGTCTGAGTGTGTGCACCAATACGTTTAATAAAATTGTAAGCTCAATAATTGCAATAAGCTTTCATAGTGAAAGTTTGGTATTTGTCAAGTTCAGCACAATTAAGCATTCATTTTTAGTTTCATTAAGTGAATCACAAGTTATTTGGATTGATTCAAAAATTTCTCTGTATTGAATGGTTTAAAAATACGATATTTTGATTTAATCAATAGACAATATTATTTTTTGTTCCTTTTCTTGTGCATGTTCCTTTACAAAGCTATCAATAGGCATAAAATGAGCATAACTGTAAACTATAAAAAAAGAATACATAAGAAGGGTGGAAAAACTACATGTGATTTACATTCAATTTTACACAAAAAACGATATTTTTAGTTGGAACATCGACTATCAAAATAAAAAAATATGTGAAAAAGGTCTAGTAATTCACTTTTATGTCTTTGGGTACCCACATAATGATCAAATTGAAAAATGTAATAGTTTATCAATATATGAAATCGATTGTTAAATGTTTTTGAATACTTCCTGTTGTATTGAAAATCATTATTTTGGACTGTAACATGAAAATCGTTAGCATTGTAAACATAGCAATTAAATTTGTTTAAAACATTAAGAAGAAAATTTTGCTCTTAAATTATTTAAAATTGTTTGTTTAGGCATTTATTAATATTTAATAAGCCTCTACTGTCACGTTTAAGTACTTACATGCATTATTAAATAGATTACAAAAAAAACATCCATCTCTATATCATTTTACAAAATATCATTAATATTACATTATAATAAATTTCGCATATGACGTCACACGAAAATCGAAATCTTAATTCTGACTGTCAAAACTGCAACAGTCAACGTCAATAAATGAAATCGATCGTTTTAAAAATAGAATAATCATTTTAAGTGAAATTTAACATAATATACTTTGACCTTTATCTTTTTTGTAAACATTTTGAGGATTAAGAGATAACAGAAAATCGATTCTTGATTAAATTTATGTAACAAAATTCTTGAAAGTAAATCCATACAACAAAAAAAGTTTTAAATAAAATGTTTACCTTTTTCTTTGATTTTAATTTCAATACATTTCCCAGACGAATTGTAACACAATTTTTCTTGAAAATCCAATCGATTACAGGAATAATGATTGTTTTGTTTTCATTTAAAATGTAGATGATGAAAACAAGGTAGGTTTTTTTTATTGAATATAATGTTTGCCCTTAATTTAAAGTTTGAGAAAAAAATTCATTGTGAAAAGAATTTAAAATTGAAAAGTATTTCTTATGTTTAACATCCCAAACAAAAAATGTTGAACTCACCCAAGCAGAAGGAAAAATGCTAGAAATAACAACTCAAAGTGAAGAACGACGTAAAATGTGTTTCAACTGTTTAATTTAGTTAGGTTACGCAACAACATATTTTCATAACTTTTTTAAAAATTCGAAAAGAATAAAAAACTAAATGAACACAGAAATTTAAAGAAGATTTTTTTTAACTTAACTGCTTACTTTAATAAATAAAAAAAGATTTCCGCTTATAAGGCACGCACTCAAATATAAAGGAACATTTTTCTTTTGAAGTACAGTTCCTTGTTAAGTCAAGAGAATAAATACAAAAAAAAGAATAAAAAGGCAAACAAAGAAAGCAGATTTGATTGATTGAAATCTTATATTAATAATTTCTTCACTTAAATTTATTTTCATTATGCTTGAATAAGATATAAATCTCAATTTACTTTCATGACATTTTATGATGTGTGATAAATTTTTGATCATTTACTTTTAAAAGATATTTTCCGCCACCATTTTAGCATTTTCAGAAGAAGCTTTAATTTCATTTTAAATTACATTTTTAATACGCAGTTATAAATCACTTTATTAAATTTTAATTTTTATTAAAAACAAGACAAGAAATAACTTTATCAAATAGGAGGAGGAGAATTCAGATGGAAATAAAAATTACTTTACCTAGGTATTTTTATAATTGCTTTTTGAATAACTGTTGCAATTGCTTTCATCCTCCTGTAAGTTAAAATAATATTTTGCATTGAATGTTATTTGTACATGAAAATAACGGGAAATTAGAAATGTTTTCTTATCTAAGAGAAATGAATTCAAATTAGTGTCTTTTCATTAAAATTAACCAGTCGCCTCCATTATTCTCTTCACACTCACACATCAGTAAAATCTTAATTATGAAAATAAATTGAGTTGATCTTCAATTTTATTTGTATAAAGAACATCAGAAGTGGAAAATTGGTAAATATTAAAATCCACTCTAAACATTAACATTCAATTATAAATAACTTTGTTGATGATTTACCTTTTCACCTTTTTTGATACAAGCTTAAATAAGCTCAAAACACAAACATTTTCCCATTAAAACTTTTTAACACCTTTTTTACGGGCTTAACATGGTAAACCACCCTTTTATATTATGATTTTCGCATATATTTCAAAATTTTGCTATGAATGGTGACATCTTAATGACATCAGTTGCTCAATTTTTTTAAAATTAACTCATTCGTATAGGTATTAAATTTAAAGTATAGAAATTTTATCTCAGTTCTCTTTCGTACACATATTTTAAATTTACTAATACACTAATTGAAATTAATGGCACTGCGGTGTTCTTTTATTTACTGTTTAAATAACACATGTATCAAATGTTTAAAAACTAGAAAAAAAACAACAATATTACAATTGGAACAAAAAATTGAATGTGGGAATGGTTAACCAAAAAAACTTTTTGGTATGGGTGTTCCATGAGTGTGAACAGTGTTTGATGTAAATGAAAATGATATTGAATTAAAAGAAAATTGAATAATTTTCCTTATGTTTGAATGAAATGATAGATGGCGTTTATTTAAATGAAATCGACAGTTGAAAATATCTAATCTAAATATGATTTAATTTTTTTTTTGTAGGAACTTGAATCAATTGAGGAACAATGGCGAAGTGAGTCTCGCGAGCTTCTTAGTCTAGTGAATCGTCTACAGGATGAAAATCGACGTCTTCAGAAACAAATTGCTACAACTCCAACTGGTGCTCTTCCCACAGCCCCGACAATTCCATCACCCAGTCACCAACCCAATGAGGCTCAAGTCATACAAAATCTTACACTTCAACTGGATAAACAACGAGAAGAATTAAAAGCCAAAGATCGTGAAATTCTTGAAAATAGTGCAGAACTCGATCAATTAACCATTCAAATTGACCGATTAAAACACGCTGGTCGTGAGTCACGTAAACGACAAAAATTACTTCAAATGCAAATACGGACATTGTGTGAGGAACGTGCTGACTTTTTGGCCCAAATGCAAGATCAACATCGAGAAATTGTGACATTGAAACAACGACTAGGTATCGCAGAGAAAGAAAATGAAGACTTAATTTGTAGCAAAGAGGAGGATGATAAACCAAGATTTACAACAGCAGAACTTAAAGAAGTGTTATCAGAACGAAATGAATTGAAACATAGAATTAATGATTTAGAAGAAGAATTGGCAGCGTGTAAACCATTACCAGAAAAAATAGAAAAACCTCAAAATCAGCACGAGGAAACAACAAATGAAGAAGAAGATGATGAAGATAGGCCAGTTCAAGGTCCACTACCATGTGATCCTGATGATGCACCCTGGAAAAAGACTGACTCAGATTCTGGAATTAGGAAGTTGTAAGTGTCACACGAAATATAATTTTTCTTTTAAAATAAAACAAAATTTTCTTTTAATAGTTTTCGCAAAATATTTTCTGAAGGACCAGGAAGCAGTGGAACCGCAGACTCATTTTCTCGTCGCTCACTTTCACAGCTCTCTAAAATGGCTTTGTCTTCTGGGTCTCATAGCAACATTACCGTTTGAAGAATCAGCCGAATCATTACAAGACGAGGATCTGAACAACCTGGGGATTGTGACAAACAATATTGATCAGTTTTTAATTCTAGACGAAATTGAGAGTTTACATTACATAACAAATAATCCTTAAAGAATTTCTAGAAAATTTTATTATTGACAAAATAAATAAATTATTCACAAAAATTAGAAGACTTGAACATTGTTAAAATAAAATAATCTTTCAACACTTTATAGAGTTTAAAAGTTAAAATTTACAGTTTTATGTACATCAAAACAAATACAAAAAATTTTATGATTGTTTAAAAAGAATATTTGTGATAACAGGTTTAAATCAAAAATGAAAAGGAAAAATTGTGAGAAAAATAAAACTAATAACTAGTCAAAACCTTTGTAATGAAATATCATCAATTATTGAATTATATTACATTAGAGCCTTAAAATAAATTTTTAAACACATTGGGAACTGATAGAGAGCCCATAAATTTTATTAATGTGGGGAATGAAATCACTCATCTCAATTTAAACAATGAAATTAAAATTTAGACGATTAAATTGAATATGAGAAGGATTAAAAAAGTTACGTGGGAACATTTGATATAGTTAAAATTAACATAAAATAAACAAGGTATTACAATCTTAGAGAATTTTAATATTTTAAAAACCAAAATTAAACTTTATTAACTTATTTAATTTTTTATTTTCACATCCTATGCTTTATAACTTTTTTTTTATATTATGGGAATATTAAAAGTTGAAAAATAATATAATATTATTAATTCATTCAAAAGAATATAAAATTATTAATTATCAAAATAATAAAAAAATCAATATACAATATTAAATAGAATAAAATTCTGAGATACGAACAATACAATACATAATCATCATAAAAATTTATCATATAAAAAAATAAAGATATTACATAAAAAAAAATCAATAAAAAAATGTGCCAAAATTTAAACGCATTTTGTTTTCCTGGCTAGAGAGAGCCACCCCAGCAACCCCTGGCAGATGCGCCCCTAACCCTAATCAACTAAAAACATTATTTATATTGTTCAACAAAAATTCAACATTTACATAGTTTTTTTTATTAATAACTAACTCTGTAATATTGTCATTATAAAGTATGCAATTGTTCATACTTTGTATTTATTCCAAGGTGAATCCTCTTTTTGGTATCAGTCGGTTTTATAAGTAATGAAAAATGCATCTTTTTCATCAGCAACAAGATATTCAAATACATTGTTTGCTATTGTTTTAGTTTGTTATTCATTAAAATTGCCTTTAGATATTTAAACTTTACATTACAACGAGATGAAATAGTGTAGGCGGTTATTGGATAGTTTATCATTGTATTTTAATTTTTAAAAGGAATTTTTGGTTTTAAAGGAGCTTCCTTTCTTATTTAACCACAATATGAAAATAAGGAATTGTTATCTGATGTTTTTCATTACGGAAAGTATATTTATTTTTCCTGGAGGGATAAAAAAAGAAGCTGTTTGTTGATTGACAATTGAAGTGCATAGAAAAATGAGAAATTCTAAACATTAACGGTCGGATTACAAAAGTGCATTTCAATGAGATTAAGTTCATAGTTTAAAATGAAGGTATTTTTGACTTGGATCATCAAGTCCGATAGCCATTCAACAACAACTGTAAGAGTTCTATTGAACTTACGCAAACCAATTTTTGTATTCAAAATCATGAAAAAATATTTCATTATATCTTCTCTTTATTATTGTCAAATATACAAATTGAAAGGTAATTTACCGACAATTGAAATTACATATACAAATATTTAATAGACACACATTGGTTGTAATAATAATTTGATAGTAACTTTTTTTTTCTATCACCACATCCATACCACAATAATAATAAATAATTACTGATTGTAAGGAAAATTCAAAAGCAAGACCAAAATGAATGTTAATGCTGATGACCTGGATGCTCGTGTGACAAACAATGCCATTGCTCGTGATAATGATCTGGTAATCGTACACAATCCTTCCATTGTTGTAATCGCCTACCCTTGCTATTGTATCCAATGATTAAGGATCCAAGAAAGTCATTACTTTTACCAATGTCCTAGTAAAAAGAAAAATTGTATTATTTTATAAGTTATGATTCAAATCAAATCAGCTTTCATAGATATTATTTAAAAATTATACAAGTTCAAATATTTACTTTATCCCACACAGTAATATATAACGATTGCTTATCCATCTCATTTGGTCGTGTTTCGAAATAAAATTCTTCATTATAAATTGGATTCAAGGTTCTCCATTTGACAGACGTTTTATATTTTTTACGATGCAATTCTGGTTTTATATGACTGTAAAAAATGTTTTTAAATAAATATAATTTTTATTGGAATATTAAAATAAACTGACACTTTAACAAATGGGTCCGAAAAACCATTATTATCCATAGGCAGCAAATTTTCGCATTGTTTGATCAGCACAACTAAAGCACGTCTTTTTGTATTATAACACAATGAAATGAGAATTTTTCCATTTGGCCAAATTTCCGATAATTCAGCTTGTTTCCCATACATTTCATCAGGAGCCAAGGAAATTGACATTCGGGAAGGTGTTGGATTTGTTAACTTTAAAAAAAAAATCAAATAAGCTTAGAAAATTTGAATCAAAGCAGCAAAAAAAACTTACATTGATTGTTACGAGACTAAATTTACAAGCACCTAAAAAATCGTGACCATATTTATCGTCATCAAATACAACAACATACAAGATTGATTCAGCTAACTCTTCGGGTTCCATTCCAATGAAACTAAATGTCTCATTATATTCAGGATTTATTGTTTTATGAGCAATTTTTGTCTTCATCCACTTTGAATATTTAAATTTTCCATCTCCTGTGATCACGTTTGCCTTACAAAATGGATCTGCAAGTCCTTGGTTGTCCATTGGTGGAAGATCTCGAGCACGTAAAATACTACAATCAAGGCAATGTCTTGATTCATCATAACTGATTGAGATTTCTAACCAACCCAAAACAGGATCACGATACACTTAAAAAATAATAGAAAATATGCATTACAAATAATTTAATAATCGCTAATTGGTTATAATAATACCTGGATTAAGACATCCAATTGCACTGTCATTACCAGATGATGATTCTGACATAGAAAAACTTGATGATATGGATCCTCGTCTCAAATTAGTGGTTGACATGGCGTTACTCCCACTTCTATTCCGTGACATTGAATCCCAATCAATTTGACTGTAACTACATGAACGTTGTGATTCGCTAGAACTCGTTTGTCTACTATATGGGCTAATTGGCGATTTTTTGGCTTCATCAAGACTTCGACTTGCATTTCCATTGGCCAATTTTAACCCAAAAAAGCTTTTACCATATTTTGAACTTAATCTACTACTAATTGGTTCCATTTCTTCCTCTTCCTCCGAACTACTACTTTGTTGCATTCCTAATTTTGTGGTTTTTGGCACTTTTTCTTTTGTTTCTTCTCCTACATTTCTATCTAATTTATTACTATTCTTATTATTTATACGTTGTGGCAGTTCATAGCTATAAAATAACATAAATAGCATGCTAGCTAATAAATTAAAGCCTAAAATAAATACCTTGGAATTCCTTTATAAAACCATGCACCAGTTTTCTTCCACAACTCACGAGTTTCAGAACAAATTTTACATAACCATATCACTCTATTTTTAACAATTAAATGAAAAAATGGTATATGATCTAACTTAAATGAAAAATTTTATCTTACTTTCTTGTTGGTGACCTCGAATTTAGGTCAATACAACATTTTGAACACACAGGTTTTTGACAATCATCACAAATGAGCTTTGATGGTCCAACTAATAATCCAAATGTTTGTCCACACAGCCTACAATTCTTTGGTCCCGTTTCTGCAGCACGAGATTTTATATTTTCTACACGTTCCACCAATTTGCCAACACGTTGACGTTCAGCCATTTCCAATAACTCATTCCGTCGTATGACATTTTTAATTGCTTCCTGTTCCTTTGGGCTAAGTGGCACGTCTGGGCGTCCTGTAGACCAACCAATTTTAAGTCTGTTAAAAAAAATAAAAATATTTAAGGAAAATTGAACAGCAATCAATATAATATATATAGCATTGAATTATTTTTTCAAAACAATATGAAAAGAATAAAAAACACACTTATCTTGAACATAAATTAAATAAAATTCAATTGATTATTGTAGACGCTTCTGTACTCTGATAATAATTGAATGGAATTAAATAAACAGCATGTCAATACAATAACTATGGCACCAATAACAATAAAATCTTGATTATTTTTTTCATATAAGCCCACATATGTCATTTAAGGAGAAAAAATCTATTGTTGCAAGTTTTTACATGTAATTGAACATGGTCGGGATGTTAGAAAATGTGAGTTGGAAAAATAATTGTAAACAATAAAAAAAACACGTAAATTTCCTGCTACTAATTTCCCAATAGAATGAGATCAATAAAAAAGAGGGATTTCGATTAATTGTGAAGGCAGATACAGAAAACTGTCAGTCGAACTCGTTAAATTATTTTTACACTACTGCTCCTGAAATATGAATATCTACACTTTCGCGATATTCATTGTCATCTATCTAATCAAATAATGATATGGACACATAATGTAATTACAGAACATAGCAATACTTTGACCTAAATTACTTATTATTTTGAATGTGATTATTACATTTATTTTGAACAAATACACCATTAGTAAAATTAAATTTGTGAAAAGCATTGGTTGATCAAAAAAAAAAAATAAAATAAAGTGACCATGAAAGCAAGAAACCTTATGATAACTTATAACTTTTCTTTGCTTTGACACTTTCAAAGCATTAATTAATTAAAATAATGTTGTTTTTGTTAAATGGCACTCGTGTTTTTTGACTGTGATTTGTGGAAATAAATTGAGATAGAATGAGGTCACAAACCAAACCGAAATCCTGAAAAAAAGAAGGTGACAACTTCTTTGGAAGGATAAAACCTAACGCCCTCTGATGATGATGATAACGGGTTTTCCTTAACTCACTTCAAAATTGACAAGAAATACACTAAAAAGTCGGTCACATAAGCGACAAGCAAAATATCCCTTAAAATTTGCTTCACTCCTGTTTGCGGCAAGGTTTAGAAAATTTGTAGTCCGATTTTTTATTCATGGTCTAGCATAACGTGACATTTCAAAACCAGAATCGATAAAATGGTGAATGATAAGTTTTAAATAAAAATAAAATAATATCAAATCAACACATTAAATTGAATTTATAACTGCTATATTTTATGCATCAGGAAATATCAACCTTAGAAGGATATTATATGAATATTTATGACAACAGTTAAATGTTTCTCGTCAATAAGCATGTCGATCATATGTCGTTTTCTTGTTTATGTTTCAGTACTGTTACGAGCTATTTACGTTGAATCAAATAACATCAATTATTTACAAGATAATTAAATTGCATTTCAAATTCTAGATGAATTTTTAGAAAACAAATAAACGTGACACCTGACATGAATAAATGCTTCGTTCAATAAAAACAAAAGCAAACTACATAATAGCAATCCTTGTTCTGTGAAGATTCATAATTCATTTCGTTATTTGCATTCATTGAAAAGTGACGATATTGATTTGCATTCATTTATTGAAACGATTTTCAATTGTACACGACTCAGCACGTTTATGGACAACGTGTGATTTTAGAACTTTTGTAAAAGGTCAAATTAAAAATTGAATGAGTGGTATTTCAATTTTACTTTGAACTTATGTTATAACAATTATAATCATGAAATTTCCCTTCAAACTAACTCGGCACATAAATTATTCACTCATCTTAACTCATTTTTACAATAAGGTTTAAATGAAAAAAATTTAATCCAATTTTATCTTCATTCTTAAGGCACTTTGTACTCAATTTATGTAAAAGGGAATTTTATATTAATGCAAATATAAAACTTTTCCAATTTATATCCTTTTTCTAGCCTTATTTCTATGTTATCTCAATCAAGTATTCGTTTAAAAATGTTGATGACTCACATACCTTTTTTTAACGAACTCATCCGGTTTATAAGAGTTGTTCACTTGAATAATGTATAAAACCTTAATCTCCTTCTAATTAACAAAGCAAATAATAATAAAAAAGGGATGTAACAAATCAATAAGAGAAGACCAAAATAGTTTAAAGTGTAATTGTGATTTGACATCAAGTGTGTTATTTTCAAACCATAAAATTTTGATAGAGAATTTCATTTCAAAAAAGTTTTAATTTGTTTCAATAACACATTCTAAAAAGTTTTGCAAAAAAAAACCTAGAGCAACCATCAATTGAATAAACAATTAAGGAAGAAATAACTCAATACTTTTAACCAGTGTGAAATTAGTACGGGTACGGATTATGCTTACCATCCTTCTCAGTCAAAGGATGGTAAGCATATTTTACTCGTCCATTCCAAGATGGTAAGCATGGTCCGTACCCGTACTAATTTCACAATTTTTAATTTAACTGTGAAATTAGTACGGATAAAAAAAACAAAAAAAAAATATATTTTAAAAAAAAATTCTTATAATTTTTCGCGTCCTACATTTTATTTTATTAAAGAAGATTAAAAGCCCTCCATCATTACTGATCATGGTTCTAAAAGTGCATTTTTTGCGTTTTTTCGGTAATCGGCCAGCTGCCAATTTTTTGTTTTCCACTATATTGATGTCTAGTTTTCACAGACAACTCAGAAATAATTCAGGGTAGGGGGGAAAAACATTTTTAGACCTCTTTTCATAAGAAAAAAATCGATTGTACATGTAAAATGATTGAAAAAGTGCATTTTTTGCGTTTTTTCGGTAATCGGCCAGCTGCCAATTTTTTGTTTTCCACTATATTGATGTCTAGTTTTCACAGACAACTCAGAAATAGTTCAGGGTAGGGGGGAAAAACATTTTTAGACCTCTTTTCATAAGAAAAAAATCGATTGTACATGTAAAATGATTGAAAAAGTGCATTTTTTGCGTTTTTTCGGTAATCGGCCAGCTGCCAATTTTTTGTTTTCCACTATATTGATGTCTAGTTTTCACAGACAACTCAGAAATAGTTCAGGGTAGGGGGGAAAAACATTTTTAGACCTCTTTTCATAAGAAAAAAATCGATTGTACATGTAAAATGATTGAAAAAGTCCATTTTTTGCGTTTTTTCGGTAATCGGCCAGCTGCCAATTTTTTGTCTTCCACTATATTGATGTCTAGTTTTCACAGGCAACTCAGAAATATTTCAGGGTAGGGGGGAAAAACATTTTTAGACCTCTTTTCATAAGAAAAAAATCGATTGTACATGTAAAATGATTGAAAAAGTGCATTTTTTGCGTTTTTTCGGTAATCGGCCAGCTGCCAATTTTTTGTTTTCCACTATATTGATGTCTAGTTTTCACAGACAACTCAGAAATAGTTCAGGGTAGGGGGGAAAAACATTTTTAGACCTCTTTTCATAAGAAAAAAATCGATTGTACATGTAAAATGATTGAAAA
>LN483390.1:0-78580 GCA_900002565.1 Culicoides sonorensis | reverse complement strand
CATCGATTGTACATGTAAAATGATTGAAAAAGTGCATTTTTTGCGTTTTTTCGGTAATCGGCCAGCTGCCAATTTTTTGTCTTCCACTATATTGATGTCTAGTTTTCACAGGCAACTCAGAAATATTTCAGGGTAGGGGGGAAAAACATTTTTAGACCTCTTTTCATAAGAAAAAAATCGATTGTACATGTAAAATGATTGAAAAAGTGCATTTATTGCGTTTTTTCGGTAATCGGCCAGCTGCCAATTTTTTGTCTTCCACTATATTGATGTCTAGTTTTCACAGACAACTCAGAAATAGTTCAGGGTAGGGGGGAAAAACATTTTTAGACCTCATTTCATAAGAAAAAAAACGATTGTACTTGTAAAATGATTGAAAAAGTGCATTTTTTGCGTTTTTTCGGTAATCGGCCAGCTGCCAATTTTTTGTTTTCCACTATATTGATGTCTAGTTTTCACAGACAACTCAGAAATAGTTCAGGGTAGGGGGGAAAAACATTTTTAGACCTCTTTTCATAAGAAAAAAATCGATTGTACATGTAAAATGATTGAAAAAGTGCATTTTTTGCGTTTTTTCGGTAATCGGCCAGCTGCCAATTTTTTGTTTTCCACTATATTGATGTCTAGTTTTCACAGACAACTCAGAAATAATTCAGGGTAGGGGGGAAAAACATTTTTAGACCTCTTTTCATAAGAAAAAAATCGATTGTACATGTAAAATGATTGAAAAAGTGCATTTTTTGCGTTTTTTCGGTAATCGGCCAGCTGCCAATTTTTTGTCTTCCACTATATTGATGTCTAATTTCCACAGACAACTCAGAAATACTTCAGGGTAGGGGGGAAAAACATTTTTAGACCTCTTTTCATAAGAAAAAAATCGATTGTACATGTAAAATGATTGAAAAAGTGCATTTTTCAGATTTTTTGCAATCATTTCTATGTATAATCAATTTTTTTCTTATGGAAAGAGGTCTAAAAATGTTTTTCCCCCCTACCCTGAAGTATTTCTGAGTTGTCTGTGAAAACTAGACATCAATATAGTGGAAGACAAAAAATTGGCAGCTGGCCGATTACCAAAAAAACGCAAAAAATGCACTTTTTCAATCATTTTACAAGTACAATCGATTTTTTTCTTATGAAAAGAGGTCTAAAAATGTTTTTCCCCCCTACCCTGAACTTTTTCTGACTTATCTGTGAAAACTAGACATCAATATAGTGGCAGACAAAAAATTGGCAGATGGCCGATTACCGAAAAAACGCAAAAAATGCACTTTTTCAATCATTTTACAAGTACAATCGATTTTTTTCTTATGGAAAGAGGTCTAAAAATGTTTTTCCCCCCTACCCTGAAGTATTTCTGAGTTGTCTGTGAAAACTAGACATCAATATAGTGGAAGAAAAAAAATTGGCAGCTGGCCGATTACCGAAAAAACGCAAAAAATGCACTTTTTCAATCATTTTACAAGTACAATCGATTTTTTTCTTATGAAAAGAGGTCTAAAAATGTTTTTCCCCCCTACCCTGAAGTATTTCTGAGTTGCCTGTGAAAACTAGACATCAATATAGTGGCAGACAAAAAATTGGCAGCTGGCCGATTACCGAAAAAACGCAAAAAAATGCACTTTTTCAATCATTTTACATGTGCAATCGATGTTTTTCCTATGAAATGAGGTCTGAAAATGTTTTTCCCCCCTACCCTGAACTTTTTCTGACTTATCTGTGAAAACTAGACATCAATATAGTGGAAGACAAAAAATTGGCAGATGGCCGATTACCGAAAAAACGCAAAAAATGCACTTTTAGAACCATGATCAGTAATGATGGAGGGCTTTTAATCTTCTTTAATAAAATAAAATGTAGGACGCGAAAAATTATAAGAATTTTTTTTTAAAATATATTTTTTTTTTGTTTTTTTTATCCGTACTAATTTCACAGTTAAATTAAAAATTGTGAAATTAGTACGGGTACGGACCATGCTTACCATCTTGGAATGGACGAGTAAAATATGCTTACCATCCTTTGATTGAGAAGGATGGTAAGCATAATCCGTACCCGTACTAATTTCACACTGGTATACTTTTAAAAGCAGCAAAATAAAAGATGAAAAGTTTAAGTTTCCTTTTACTAAACTAAGTACCTACTTGTCTCTCAAATTCTTTGTTAAAAAATAAAAGTTTTCATTCTGTATGAAACATTAATTTTTTTTGAACTTCAACAACTCTGAATAAAAGGATTATAAAAAAGAAGTTTTACTTTATAAAAACAATTTTTTTTTATACATTTCTATCACTTTATTCATTTAATATTAAAAATTTAATAATTTTTCAATGAGTAGGAGCATTTTGAAGGTATTCTACTAGATCTTAGCATTTCGGCATAGTGGATGTAATAAAAACAAATGCAATTAGCCATCTTTAAATTCGTTCTTGTTTTATTTGAAATAATTTCAGCTAAGAGTAAATGAACAAGAAAAAACTACATTTCAAGGTTCAAGTCATAAAAATAAAGTGGTCTGCATCGTATTATGTGAATAAAAGATTTCTGGAAATTGAAAAACAATGTTTAAGGAAATAAAAAGCATATTAAATTATTTTTATTGCAATTTAAACACAATTCATAATAAGTAAAAATCACATTGAATATGCAAGGAAACAAAAATATTTGTAGATAAACAATTTTTCATTCATAAATTTTCTTACTAATTCTATATGAAATATAATTATTCTTAAAATCAATTTATTTTAAGAATGTCGACCTTGAATAAAAAATGCTTTTTAAAACGAAAATAAATTTATTTAAAAATTCCATTAATATGAGAATTAAAAATATGTATAAATTCCTTTTCAAGCTTAAATATTTTTGTACCGTTAGCAAATTTGTCATCATTCATCAATCAAAATAATTGTAATTCAATTAGTAACAACACTAAATTCATTTTTCATGTGCTTCCTTATCTTAATAAGATATCGTGAAGATAAAGTTGTATCCTTAATTATAATTAACGGTTAATTGTCTAAAAAACAAGTCTAGAACAAAATTTTCCTACGAAACAAAATGTTTGTTTATCACTCGAGAGACTAAGCAAAACACACCGTTAAACAGTTAAATTATACTTTACTAATAGTAACCTGAACCAAGACATGACACCTCTTTGTAAAAATAATTACACAAAAGTTTTGAAACGTAAACATAATAATATGAAATACCTACATTTAAAGATGTTGTGCGTGTATAAGCGTGGGCGTCATGTTTCGTTTTCTTTGTTTTAGTTTTCCTTTAAAGGAAAAAAATATATTTTGTATTTAAAATTTATTCTAGTAAAATGAAGCATCAAACATTTCTGAAATAATCCTAATCTTATATCCTTTCAGCGCATTCCAGACTCAGTTCGGTTCTAGAATGCCACTACCGTTACCTAAAGAGTCCAGTATCACGCGCTTTTCAAGCTGATTTGAAATTTAAACTCTTTTCATTGTTGCCGCATTGTTGGAACAGGTGTCAAGCGAATTTAAATCACTAGTAATTTCAAAATATTTAATTACATTGCTTATTAATACTTATGTAAAATATTTTTTTGTAAATATAGATAATGAGGAATTCAATAAATTACAAAAAATGTATTAATTAAACGGAATATTACACAACTTTATTTGAAAATAATAATCTCAAATAAATAAATTTCAATATAAATTGAAATATAATTGGTTTTAATTACTTCCATCATATTAATTTAACATTCATCATATGGTTTGTTCTGTATATTAAAATAAAAGTAAATTAAATGGACCGTATTGTTTGTTAAATGGCTTTATTTTAAATTTACTTGCATTTCGATGGGAATTCATTGAACAAAAAATTTTATTATATGTGAAAATATTTTACATCTACTTGGTTTCGATGCGAAATTGCGAAAAACAATGGGTGAACATGGCAATGCATTTGATGATGATGATGTTAATAACCAATCAAATGAAAAATAAAATCTTTTTTTTTATGTTATGTTAAAAAAAACCCGCACATAATTTGAATATAAAAAAAAACAATAGAATAAAATCTCTAGCCACCTTGAATATAAAAATAAAATTACCTTCAACCCATTAAATGATATTGACTCATAATTATAATAATTATTTTATGTACAGTAATTTCCCAAGCCCTGTATTTAGTTGAAAAAATACCACAATAGAGAAAAACCACAATTTGTATAAAAAAAACAAAACAAATTCGTGACCTGCATTATTAATTAATATTCACTCAGTTGATGTTTATGTTAGCAAAGTACCTGTTAACATCATCCTCATATGAATAACATTATACCAGTAATATATTTCACCACATGTGTGTTTATGGCTGATAATTGAATAAATGATATGATAAACAAAAGTTGTCTTTATGAGTTATTTTGTTGCTTTTATAAGTTCATTGATATAAATGTATATTTGACAAGGTAAAAATTTCGTATTCCAGCATAATAGTTATTTTACTATAAATAAACCAATTTATGGAAGTCGGAAGTTGTCTATGTCAATATTACCATATTCATACATTTTATTTTTAGTTACAGGTTGATGGTCAAACATATAAATAAGTGTGTTTTGAATATTGAAATAAATAAATTACTAAGCCGGATTTCTAAAAAAAAAAAGTATTTAAATGAAAAATTACTGAGAAAACTATTTTAATATGTTGAATATTTAAGACAAAAAATCATTTATAACTCAGTAAAATCTGAGAATTTTTCGTTACAAATAATGATAATGCCCTTCAGTGAATATAAAAACCCTTACACATATGTTTTGTATCTCATGTACATGAAAAATAAGAGATTTTAATGGCACGAAGCAGAATAAAAGCATAACCCATTATAATGTGAGTGTCTTCTTATGAGCAAACACCTGTTATAATAAAAAAAGGTAATAAAAATGCGAATAAAACACATTTTAAGAGACATATTATTTTTGAAGAGCAAATGCTTCAATTTTTATTACTTTGCACTCATTATTTATTAAGAAAAAGTGGAAAAGTGATGGTGTGAATTTTTATTTAGATGGTGTTTGAAATTTAAAACTTCTTTTTGATCATGATTGAGGAAAATTAGAACGATACCGTTCACGAGCGTATTTCTATGTATCGAACTCATTAAGACAGGCTTGTAAATAATAACGAAACAAAATAAAACGCGTAAAATCTGTGATCTTATTATTGCCTTGCGTCCGCCTACTTGCAATTTTTTGTGAATATGAAATTAAAAATCATGATTTAATGGAAGAGATATTTGTATGCAAAATTCATTGAGTCAATTTTTTGCCTTGTATTCACTTGAAATTAGATTCATAAAATTCATAATTTAAACTGACATCTTTTGTTTCTTAAATTACATAAAGTAACATAAAATAAACTCTTTCTTTGTTGTTTTTAACACAAAAGTAACTTTTGAAGGCTCAAAGCCTTATTTCATTGTTTTGAAATTTAATGTGGGCAATAACTTTTCCAAATATAAACATGTGGAAACAACATTTAGATCGAGAACCCGTAAGTTTTTTTAGAAATTTTCTTTTTTATTAAGCACATAAGTCTATAACGCGTTAAACATACAACAAATTTATCGTATCACATATCTAAAATTTTCTTTTGATAATGACTCTTAAAGAAGTTCATTGTAAAAGGAATGTTAATTTATTTTTTTCTTCTTTTATTTGTTTTGTTTTATTTAAACTTCATCTAAAAATAAACAAGAAAAAATGTAAAGAAAAAAAATCAAGAACTGAAAACAGCTTAATCAAATAACAATTATATGCAAAATATATGTGAAACTTAACGAATACCATGTTTAAAAAAAAGCGTAGGTTTGTTGGGAAACAGCGTCTAAGATCCTATTTAATCGATCTATGGAATGGTACTTCAAAGAATATTGAAATTCATTGTCTACTCATCCCATTTTTTAAATTGATACTTTATTGGATGAATTTTAGGTAAGTTTTTTTGTTACATAAAAATATATTTGTGTTTAAAGTTCCTTCTCGATATTTCATTTCAATGTGTCCCCTGTCCATCAATATCAAAGTGAAATTTTCTGAAAAAACTTCTTCGATGTACTCATTGTAGGTAATTTTGGTTCAAAATCATCATTAAAGCATAAAATTGTGTTAAAAACCTAAACACAATAATTTAGATAAAAATCTGCCATGAGAGCCATTTAAAAATTCATTAAAAAGTTCATGCAAAAAATTTGGGTTGACCTTTGAATGTACGTTTTTTTTTTGCAAGTTCATACTTTTTTCATTATCCTCGGCTTACTTAACCTGTCCTTCGAGCATTTCCTAGTCTCGGATAATTTAAAATCACGCTCTTGATTTCCATGTTTTAAATTATCATCAGACTAAATTAAAATCATGCTTTATATTTGTTTTTTATATTAAAAGCACTGATGCGTTAACGAGATGCGATTCAAAAAGGAACAGAATATTATAATAACGTAAAAACACATTTTATTTCCTACAATAATGAGAAACACATACCATGTCATGTACATGGAATTGAACAACAAAAAAACATTAATAACATGATTTTTTTTTTATATGAAAATTTTCAAATAAGACTTTGTATTTCCATGGATTAAAATATATTTTATATGTAAAAAATGACATCGTCTGCGTAGGATGATGATATGCTTTTATTTTTTTGTCATTTTGTGCTTTTAAGATATTTTATTAAAAAAATAAAAATTATAATACTTTTTGTAATGATAATCTTTTCATTGACTGCGAGTACTAAATGTGTCAACAAACCATAAACAAAGATGAGTTAATCTTCCATAATGAAAAGTTGAACACCGAAATCAAAAGGAATCAAAAATATTTTTTATCTGTTTCTTGGAAAAAAAACATTTACTTATATCTCTTCGAGTAGGATGAATTATGTTACACTTTGTAAACAAATATTTAATAAAATCATCCACAAAAAAAAACAAGACATTAAAATTTTATTATATAGTAACACGATGTTACAATTTCAGATTTAAATCACATCAATTGAAAGCAAAAGTAATATTTGTAAGCATCAATTATTTAAAGATATCATCTTAATTCACGTCATTTGTTTCATGTTAATTAAGTGCTAATAAAATCAGGAAAAATTCAAAACTTCCTGTTAGTCACATCCAAGCCTTATTCGAAATCTGTAAAAGTTTGCTCATGAGTGTAAAATGGTAGCTACCTGTTTCATTGCTCTAAGTTTTATTTTAATAACCGTGTTTGCTCAAAAAACTCCTCATTTTTATGAAGATCGATCTGTTTTGGTTTCATTATTAGATTGGAAATTCAACGATATAGCAAATGAGTGTGAAAACTTTCTCGGTCCAAATGGATATGGGGGTGTTCAAATATCACCCGTCACTGAAAATGCCATTCTAGAAGGTCGTCCATGGTATGAACGATACCAACCAGTGTCTTATAACATAATTACAAGATCTGGAAATGAAAAACAGTTTAAAGATATGGTTCAGAGATGTAATGATGCAAAAGTAAGAGTATATGTAGAACTTGTGTTGAACCATATGGCAGCTGGAGAAGAAATTTTTGGTACTGGTGGTTCAAAAGCAAATGGAGAAATATTAATGTATCCGGCTGTTAAATTTAATGCTTCTGATTTTCATAAGAAGTGTCAAATAGAAGATTTTGCAAATCCAGAACAAATACGAAACTGTAGAATACGTGAATCACCTGATCTTAATCAAGGACAGGCCTTTGTCCAAAATTCTCAAATGGAAGTCATGAATAAATTAATTGAATATGGTGTCGCTGGATTTCTCATAAGTTCAGCCGAGTATATGGAACCTGCACATTTGAAAGAAATAATTTCAAAAGTTTCGAATTTAAATGAAAACTTTGATTTCCCCGAAGGAAGTCGACCTTTCATGATGTTTGAAGTCATCGATTACGGAAATGGAGCTGTAAGCAGGTATGTAGATAAAAAATATATTTTATAGCGTGAAATATTAACCAGTACGTTTAAATGAAGGAATGAATATACAGAATTAGGAGTGGTTACGGAATAACGCTACACAAGGGACGTTAGTAATGCATTTCAAACTGATCGTACACTCCACTCATTACTGGGCTTAGGTCCAAAACATGGGTATTTACCATCAGAAAATGCAGTTGTGTTTGTTCATGCCATTGATGGAAAAAGAGCCGAGTCACATAAAATACTTGATTTCAATGAAGATCAACTCAGATATCAAATGGCGATGGCTTTTATGCTAGCATATCCATACGGCATTCCAACAATCATAAGCTCTTATAAATTTGATAGTCCTAATCAAGGACCCCCAGCTGATGATCAAGGTGAAATTTTATCACCTGAATTTAACGCTGAAGGACAATGTACGAATGGATGGACTTGTGAACATAGACTTCCTATTGTACAACATATGATCAAATTTCGTAAAATGGTTGGCAATAGCAGTTTGAATAACTGGGCTGATAACGGAAAAAATCAAATAGCATTTTGTCGTGGCAAAGATGGTTTCATTGCATTTCACAACGAACCAAATGGTAGTTTTAAAACTTCAATTCCCGTTTGTTTGCCCGAGGGAGTTTATTATGACATTTTCACTTCTAACATGGAAGACAATGAAGGAGCAAAACTGATTAAAGTGAATGATAGTAAAAAAGCTAAAATTGAAATTAAGAGTGAGGATGATTACAGAATGATTGCTTTCCATACAGGATCTCTGGTGAATGGTGCAACTGATTTCAAAAAATCTTCAGTTGAATTTAATGAAGAAATTGAAGAAGAACTCGAAGAACTTGAAGAGTTAATTAAAGAAATTGAAGATGAATATTCAGAGTAAAGTTTAAAAAATTTGCAGAAATAAAAACCACAAAATCTTATTGTTTATAATTTTTAAAACAAACATTTCCACACTGTTATAACACAATTGTATGAGTGTATAGAACATAACGCAAATACTGTTTTGTTATTTGTAACCACAAGCACATTTACAGACAACAGCTAATTTCTCTTGCCATCAAAAACAACGGGAAAAACGGTATGAATAAAATTGAAGTGCAAAACATAAAACGAAAATAAAAAAAGTAGACAAAAGAGAACATTCTTTGTCTGGATTTCATTGTCCTACACGCCAAAAAAAACTTTTCATAAATTTATTCATTTCACGTACAGTTTTTTGGTATCCTGTTTTTTGTGTCTTAAAACTACATTTGTTCTTTTATTCTTAAATGTTTCTTTTCTTTTTGCTCGAATGCTGTATTAAGATATAGTTGAATACATTTCATGATAAATTAGAGAAATTTGTTCAATTTTACTTCAATAAGTTAAAGGTTAAACTTCGTTTTTAAATCCTAAATCATATATGAAATATTCGATAATATAATAATAAAATTGTCAAGTTCATGACACAACCTTTCTAATACTAAGCACATACAAATAAAATGGTAATCATAAACTTTTTTATTAAATTTTTTTTGTAGGGTTTTATAAACATAACAAAATGCCTCTAGCTAAACGATTCCATTTTTTCAAGAATCATTTTAAATGGTTGATTAATAAAAACCCTAAAACAAGAAATTTTATCTTTTTGTTTATCCGTCAAAAACTTGCTTTGTTCCAATGAAATTGCTCATAAAATAGCGCAAGAACCGTTACATCAGTGAAATTTGCGCATCACTGAAAATGAAAACAGCAATTGTGACTTTTATTTATAAATTTCAACAAAAAGGTTAACAGTAACGTAAAATCTATTCTTACTTTTAATTATTTACATTTCAATGTCTGAATATCGTCCCTTTAAGTTTATTGTTATTATTAATAGATTTCTTTTGAAAAACGATAAAAATACAAAACAATATTGACACAGTATAGTGGGCTTACAATGAATTTGTATCTTTTGCGTAGCAAACGAAAATTAAAAGAATTTATTCAAAACATGTAATTCATTATTGAAAGATATCCTTAAATGTGTCTTAATGTTTCTGTACTTATTTAAATGATTTTTTTAAAATCCGACTTAAATTTCTTGTTACATATTAAATTCCAAAGAATATTTTAACCATAGTGGAGCTGTCTGGTATTTTTTGTTAATAGAGGTAACGATGAATTTGAAGAATAAAATTTGTGTATCTGACGAATTTTTTATAGGCTTTTTAAAATTATTTTATGTACTTTAAAATTAAAGTAAAACTATTTTCTATGAAAATCAAAAAAAAAAAAAATGCATATTATACACAAAATGTTTGACAAAGTATAAACTATTTTGATAACATTATACTAATAAATATGTAAATATAGTACATTTTCATATTATATTTTATTTCATGTACTTACAAAAACAATTAAATTATTCTGATTGGAAAAAACCATTCACATTCACTTTAGGTCTTCATTGTTTTTATTATATTTTTAACTTGTATGAGGGTAAACATATGGCATATATTTAAATGATAAGGCAGTAATGGGACGATCAACTTATTCATGTGTAAATAATGTATCATCAACTGACAATGACGACCCTCAAATATAATTAGAATCATGATAATTTTGATGATTTTCCATTGTTTCTATATAACAGGAATTATAAATATATATTTTAACGAAATATGTATATTGAAGAGAAAAGAAAATATCGCGTATGTGATGTCTGAATATTTTAATAATTTAAATGTAACATACCTTTTTTTTTAAATTTTACATTCTAATTACAATAATTTAAAGTAGATTATATACTTTAAATGAGTTTAATTTTATGATGATGATGTTCTTTAGACAATTTTAATGATTCAATGTGAGTATCAAAGGCTTGATGCATATTTATCATGAAAGTTTTAATAGAAGTCATTAAGTTGAATAAATTTTGATTAATATAAGGTAAAAACTAATTGGTTGACTTGTAGGTACCTAATGGAAAGTATGAAACGAATCTTATCCCTGTTTGCAGTGTAAAAAATATTCATAAGAATCCAAAATAACCCTCAAATCAGTATTGAATTGAGTTACTGAAGAAAAAACACTTGTCTATAACAATTTTGAAATTCAATCATTTAGAATTAAATTATCTCTCAAATTCCACAGAGTGTATCAATTTGTCATATAATATTTATGACCTACATTAAGCAATAACGATATAAAATCCAATATAAAAATTCAGTTGAAAAAAATATTACAAATATGTGGAGAGGCTGGATTTGTAACCCATGTGAGAAACATTTTATGATTTTAAATTAAAAAAGAGTGTACGTATAATATTGAATTTAAAAAAAAAAATGTTTCAATTTTTCCATTATAGCATAGTAAAAAAATACAATCAAGTGTGTTCTAGAATTTCTAATAAACTTTGCCTTAATAAATAATAACTTATCGTCTGCAATGATCCATTTTGCTTAACCCTTACACATTTATTTGATGTGGATTTGACGCGGATGTTAGAAATGTTTATCGGAAATAAATCAGGAAGATATTTATATATTTAAATGAATTCAATTCAAGAAGCTTTGATTACATAGATTTGGAAAGCAAAAAAAAATATGTGCCACGTGTCATCTTATCATTCACAGCAACTAATAAAACCAAACTTTTTAAATCATTTAAAACAGACTTCAACTACCGAGTGACATTTTTTGAATCATAAATTTTTGATAAAATTTAGGTTAAAATTTAAACTTAAAAAAAAACTTACTTTGCTCGTAATGCCAACTGTCTATCTGTTGGTATGTTAGAGCTATTATCCATATTTTCCTGATCCAATCGAATAATGGATGACTTGATTCAGTTAATTTCGTCTTTTAAAGTTTTATTATAATATTTTAACTCTTTAAATTTTAATTCTTTTTTTTAGCTTATATTTGACTTGAAAAGTGTAAGAGAATGTTCACGTAATGCATATTTTTTTTTATTTGATGTGGTTTACATTTCATTTGCATAACCATATTTTTCAATTTTTTCATTTGCTTCAACGTTGATTGTTTTTTTTTGTACGTTATAAGAAATATTTACTTGAAGCTTTTATTAGAGTAAATCTCATGCGGAGATGATGAGCTACATAATTTATGTTTATGGCAAACAAACAATTTTATAAATTTATGTATTATTTTTTCTTGTTTTTATTTTCTTTTTCTTCAATATTTTTTCTATAATGTCTTTATCTTTATATTATATTTTCATTTCACTTTAAATATAAAACACACGTATTTTCTCATCTGATAAGAACATGATGTTGACAGTGATAACATTGAAGAATAATGCGAAATATGTAAATTTTCATTGAGTTTTTTTTCTCAGTCACGTTGAATTACCAAAAGAAATTTACATACATTTTGTTAATATAAAAAGACAATTTTTATGAAGATAATTACATTGTAGTAACTGTCGAGACATTATCGCTACGTGTCTCCGATTCGTTTTTACAACTTCAACAATATTGTTAAATTTATTTCACTTGTTCATTTTTATTGTTTTCTTTATCAAATCACATTGCTTTCATTTAAATGTCTTAATTTCACTTTTTATTCAAATTTTCACTCAAAAATAAACTTGTTTATGTGCAACATAAGCTCAAGTAGGATAAGAGGGAAATATCGAGATACTATTTTAATCACTACCATATTTTTTTTATTTACAACATCTTGATCCACGAACGCCTGTTGCTTAACTATCATTAGTCATGCTTTGCTAAAATTATTTTGTTATCTCCTTTTTTTCCATTTTCGTATCAACACTCATGCGTATGTTTGTATGACGTACAAACATATTGTCATTTATGTCTAGAGTGCTTTTCAAGTAGGTATGTCTATAAAAAATACTTGTTGTTACAATTTTCGCTCAATTTTCACTTGTGATACACTTCAACGGTAGCTTTTCAGTTTATTAAAGAGAATTTTTACTATCAGTAACTGATGAAGAGTCGAAAAACCCATACATTGTGTTACATATTATGTTTTCATTCAATTAATGAATGCGATGAGAGTTTCATTGTAGACAAAAACCTAATGTGCATATTGTTATTTTTTCATACATGTTTTCTCTTTGTCTCTTTTCTCTACGCTTTTCGTTAATAAAGAGAATTTTCACCTTGTAATAGTCGTTTAGTGATTATGTAACGATATTAATTAAATTCAAAATTTATTTCATTTCAATTAAAGAGAATTCAAAGTGGATCAAACATAAACAGTTTTCAGACCATTTATAGACACATCCATGCATGGCCTCGTGTAGCAAGGCAAAATGGGCTTTCTTTTTGTCTCTATAGACTCGATTTTCAAATTTGCCCTACTTATTGTTTGCCATCAGGAGTAAAAAGTCATGTTTCCATCGCAAATGTGAACGCCTGATACCTGATCAGTTTTTTTAGAAGGTGTTACAACTTACCTGAACTGAACCAAGTTTAAGTAGATAGCATTTTGAATTGGGTTGCACAATGAACATGTTTGTCTTGGTCCTTTGAAGTCGCCCTAAATCTGATCAAAAAAATTAAATTAAATTAAATTAATTAAAATTAATGAACATAAAAAATAATGGCTTTTCAAAGAAATTTCATTCAAATTCAAAATCCCTTTGAACATTCATCCTAACATACGCCATCAGGATATCACATTCAAATTAATCCACATCTCTGAATAATAATATCAAAATGACATTTTCATTGATCAAAAAAAACACGTCTGGTTTAGTGTTGAAAAAGCAAATTTCTCAATAACAAGCAAATTAACAGATTAATTGTGAAATTACAATAAAATATTTTTAAACCGCTGAACTACAAGTTAATAAACGAAAAAATAGATCAAAAATCACTTTGTTAAATTAATTTTGAAGTGTACATATTGATTTTTTCTTCAAACATAAATTTCGTTGTTGTCTCAATATTTTAATTATAATTTCAATTAATTTATTTTTTTTTACGTGTTCTATAATAACAAAACAGTTCGTAAATTGTTTCTGTACATGAATGAAATAATTGAAAATTAACAAAGAATTACCTTTGTTTACTTAATATTAAATCAACAAAATAGTAACACAAAGGAATTGATAAAAATAAGTGGTATAAGAATAATTCTAATGAGTTTATCAAATATTTGCAAGTGATTTCAAAAATTAAGTGGAAGAAGAAAAAATTGATCGAGAAAAATGTTTTTGTGAAATTTTAGACGAATCTAAATAATAAAAAGAAAAGGATTAGTAAATAAATATATTGGATTAACCAGAACAAAAGGTGACTCATTTAGTTTTAATTCATATCATATTTATTTATAATTTTATTTTTTATCAACGAATATTTTACGCATTTAGGTATTGTTTTAATAAAAAAATAAAAAAAAATTCATTGAAAAAAACTTTCTTGAATGAAAGAGGTTAATAAATGTGTGAATCTTATTGTTGCTAGATTCTTATTATCAGCACTGATGAAATCTAGTTCATAATTTTATCTTATGAATACATGATGAAATATTTTCTTGATCAAAATTTATCTTAATGCATAGAGTTCATTAAATATACGTGTGTATCTAAGTGCTTTATACATTTCGTTGAATCAGGTGATATTGAATAAAACACGTATAGAAAAAATTATACATGCAAAAAAAAATAATAATAAAAATGCAAAATTTACAGTTCAAAAAACTGATGCTTTATGATCAAAATGTTCTATTTTGATATCGATGGACAATAAAATAAAGTACTAAATGCAATAATTATTTGACTTTTCCTGTATAATAATTTATACAGCTTCACATATGGTCATACACATATGGAATTAAAGCAATAATTTACACATTCCGGAAGAGTTTTTTATACGTTTTTTTGTTGTTAAATTAGCTTAGCAAGCAAAATATTCACAAAACTATGCAAATTGTATATACATTTTGTTTAGATATGTACTATGTGATATCGTTTTATTTTAAATATTGTGCTAGATATTGTTCATTAATCGATTTTAGTTCTTTTTTTATTTGATTGCGAAGAATATGAATGAAATGGAAAAGAGAAAGAACAAATTTATTTAATTTAATTTTATTTATTTATTGTATTTAATTTGTTCATTGAGGAAAAACGAGGGATTCGATCAGGGTTGAAGTTTTCCATTACTCGAGTGCATTTTATTTGATAGGAGGGCTCTTCGACAAAAATAAAAATTGAAAGAAATTTACCACAATATAGCATATGAGGAGATTTTTAGATTTCTAGGGTAGTCTCCACTGAAGAGAGTCAGCACTAAGACCTACAGACAGGTCAATTGGGCATAGAGTAGCATATGATACAACATTTTTATTGTCATCACGTGTCCGGAAGAAAAAATTAAAGTCCATTTCATAAATTCATATTAAATATGTATGATAAAGAATAAAAATTCCACAATGTCATTTTATAGAAAATAAAAGTACTCTTACATTTAATCGGACATAACATGTCATATTAAAGTGTCAGTCATGCGTACTCATCTCAATTGATTTTTTTTTCATTAGTGTATAAAGTGTAAGAGTATCATTTCATTGATCGTGAAATACTTTTTTTTAAAATCATTGAATTATAAAAAATGTGTGTTATGAAATTATGATAAATTTTTAATTTAATTTTTAAACTTTGATTTATTATAACATTTAAATTCATATTTTAAATCATAATTGTTCTTAATTTAAATTCCTTACTTTTCATCAAATTTTGCTTGCTTGGCTTATTTTCAATACAAAAAAAAAGAAGCAAAAATGCATTATAAAAATAGTGTTATTGTTGGCCGGTTAATTGCCTTGATGTAAAATTTAATGCAACAATATAATAATAAATAAACAGCAACGTCACAAAAAATGTAATTATTATTATTTTATGATTATATGAATAAATTTAACAATGTTATTAATAATACTAATACATGTTTATTTTTATTACGTTCTAATTTTTTTTTACTTCTAGCTTCATCATCAATTAATGTGCTATGTAACATAATTAATTAGAGTTATAACAATTACTTGTAACTGTTCACTTGCAGTAGTAACATCACTCATTTAGAATAATTTGAATGAAACTAAAAACTCATGTACTAACATAAAATTTAATGACTCTAACATTATATCCATTAAATTATCTCTTGTGTACTAACAAAAAAAAATAGTGACTGTACTTTCGGGATCATATTCAACTAACGGTGTTCATATTCAAATAATCAAATTTTTTAAATTTTTCCACACATCTAATAAAACCATACTTATTTAATGAATTATTGTTCATATTTAACAAACTTATAAATAATAATAATAATAATTTTGAGGCAAATTAAAAAGGTTAACCAACGAAATTTAATAACGGAAAAATAAATATAATGCCTGTTCGTCGTAGTCGTCAAGGATCTAATTCATTTGCTGCAAAACTAATTACACGTGCAAATTTTGCAAGATCTAACAACACCATAACATCAAGCATTAATAATCAATCATCAAATACTCCTTCTATTAACGGTGACGGTAGTAATGGTGATAGTGATTTGCACACTCATACTATTGCTGTAAATAATAGCTTGAAAAATGGTGGAAGTAAAAATATTTTTAATGGTGAAAATGGAAATGGTATTGAACTAACAGCAAGACAACAACAACAATTACAAAGAAATGCTTACCTTAGTACATTAAATAAAGACCAACTCAAACTTGAGTGTCGTAAACGAGGACAAAAAACTTCAGGAACCAAACTTAACTTGGTATCTATACACTATTTAATATATAAAATTAAATATGGTTAATTATTGCATGTTGTTGCTGTTTATTTGTGTTTAATGTTGTGTTTTCTTTGTTTTTAGCAATAGAATCATGCAAATTTTTTAGTTGTGCAATTTTTTGTGTAGATATTTTTTTTTATATTTTTAACATTCAATATTCAATTTTTGTAATGTAATCATAATTTCAACAGAAAAATATTATTAAAATCATTATCAAATTATATAAAAATGGTATAGACGAACTGTCTTATCAATATTAATGGCGTCACTCGTCGCGTCATTTATGTGATAAAAATAGTTGAAGCATATGATGGTTTGTCTATCAAAAAAAACATTACAAAAATATCAATTATTCTCATGTCTTATCAGTTTTAATATAAATATTAGAATTTTGATGAAACACTGAATTATCGATTTCTATTAAGTAAATATAGGAATTGGTATGACTTTCTTATACAAACTGATATCATTGACTGGACTTTTGAACTATGGATTACAAAAAATTGGATTACTTTGTTATATTTTTTTTTTTGATTTTTATTATTATAAATAAATATTTTTACTTTTTATCAACGCTTTTTGTGAATGTTTCAATGAACTGTCTGAGATGTCAAAATATTCATGTATACAATGTGTGTGAATTCTTTGTCATAGCATATTAACCTGAGATGTTTAAAATATTGCCAATATTTATTTATTCATTTATTTTCATTGTTATTTAAACGAAAGGATATAAATATTTTGATTTTTTTTTACATAAAATACGAAGTTTTTGTGCACGCATCACCACTCTTAAATGTTATCAAATTGCCAAATTCCAAATAACATCGTCTAATACCTTGTTGACATATATGAAAATCAGAATATGGTGGCGCCAATATATCATCTAATTTTTTTAGTATTTCCAAGTATTTATTTAACGCGTCCTTGATTTTCTTATTTTTAAATAATTTTTTTGCTGTCTCAAACGATGCATCAACCTTAGTCAGATACTTGAGGCGTTCTAAAACATTGTTATTTGTTCCACATTTTGGGCATTTCACAACAATTTGATCGGTCTGTGCCTCGAGTAGTATCACATTATGACACTTTTTAACGTGACATCGCAAACGAAGAATATCATTTGTCATTTGTTTGAACAATGGCCAATTTTCTTCACATGGCTGACAACGACATTCAAATTTATATTGTTGCTTTAGCTGTAGTTGACGTTCTTCGCGTGCATTCTGTGTAAAAATTGGACCATAATTTTCACCAATTTCCTCGCCAGCTCGTAACGGTCTAATTGTGCGAACATGCACCCGTTTTCCATCAAAATATCGAACAGTTGCTGGATCACACGAGTGATTAAATAAAGCAAGTACTGGATAAATAGCACCTCCAATAAATTCCGTACGACCAATATCATCTTTTTCATCTTTCTGCAATTCAAATATTTCATGTGCATTGAATTGTAAGACTTGAATATTGTGCAAAATTAAATTTCCAATGTATGCTCTTAGATCTTCCCTTCCTTTTAGATAATCTTTTTTAACAAGACAATTGAGTAAAAATTTGGCCATTAAAGTTCTATGAAACATTTCTTCTGGGTTACGTCCTTCTTCGTGAGTCACTAATGCATAAGCTTTCCTATAATCACGTGATTGCAATGCATCAACTTCTTCATGTGTCATTTTCCTTTCAAGATCAGGACGAATTTGTACAAAGAAATCTAAAGGATATACTGCCATCATTCTCATTGAAAGATGACAGGTCACTGAAGCTTTTGATTTCCAAAAAGTCCTCAATATTCCACATTCAAATCTGTGAAATGTTGCTTGTGATTTACACTTATCACTACAGAAGACAACATCTGAACACTGATCACAAGCTACGGGTGCCAATGGTCGAGCATAACACATTTGACAATGAATTCGAGAGTATTTCTCTAAAACAACCGAACAAAAAGGCGTTTCACTAAGTAGCAGTGTTCCTACATCAATATCTTGTTTGCAAACAGCATATCGACCAGTTCGATCAGTATAATCAAATTTATAGGCCGGATTAATGTAACTATCTTCTGGATTTTCATCAAGAAAATTAGTATTTCGATCAAAATCATACCCATAAATATTGATTAATGTATTTCTTCTCAAGTATTTTGCATGTAATTGTACATCCTCTAACAATGTCTCTCTTTGTTTGACAGGAATCTTCTCATTTTCATTGAGCAACTGAATTGTTTTCACATAAGACATATAAGCATTTGTATAATCACTTAAATGTATGTAACACTTGGATTTTCGATCAATTAACTTATAAATTGTTTCTGATGGAAATCCATTTTCTGCTCGATTTATATCAGCAATCGCTAATTCGTATTCTTTCATGTGAAACAAACATGCTGAACGATTTCCCAAAATAACAGCTAATTCTTTTGTATTTTCACCGGGTGTCACCAAATAACTGTGATTATAAAAATCCAATGCATTATTGTATTTCATATTTTTAAACTCACGATTCCCTTCATTTTTATATTCAAGAGCTTCAATGAGACATTTTCCATATTGCACATCTAAAAATCTATTAACACCATCAGTTACAGGAATTTCATCTGCTATAGCAAATCTTGCAACACGATTTTTTTCTTCTGCAAATTTTTTGAACTCACTATCGGATAAACGTGTTCGGATATTTAAACAAATACTCTCAAATGATTCTTCAATACTTGGCATTTTTAATTTGGGAAATATTTTAACCAATTATTGATCAATTTTATTTTTTTTTACTTAAATATTTGACAACTGAAAGATTTTTCACTTTTCACGATGAAAAAACTAAAGCAATGAGTGAATATTTTGATTTTATTTGAGCAAATTAGTCTCTGAGTATTTTCTTCATGATAAAAATAGATGAACTCGGTGGAAAGTGTAAACAAAATTATGTTCTGAAAAGATGGGTGGTTCTGAAAGTTCTCATCAAATATTAAGAGTGTTACAAACTCGTAACTGTTCTATAATTTGAAAATAGTTAGAGAGGAAATCGAAAGTTTTTTTATGAATTTTTAAAGAGAAGAAAATTTAAAACACGTGTTTCATTCTCATCAATCAGGTGGACACATATTTTTAACGTAAATGACACTTTTACTACAATTTAGAGGAAAACAATAAATTTGAATAAAAAAAACTGTTTTTAAATTTGTTTTTACACACACAAAATATTTAATTTATTTTTATCATATATCTACCTGTTAAATTTAAACTTAATTTTTAATTTTGACAATTTTTTTTGTTTTCTATTCTCTAAGACGTCTTTTATTATGCTTCTAACCGTGAAGTGATTATTTTTAATAATATAAAATTATTTTTACTGTCATTTTGTATTCTCACATTACATAAAATAATTGGTAGTTGTTTTGTTTTGTGCTAAATTGAAATTTATTTTATTACCCAATTCCAAATAAACGCTCCGAATTCGTTTTTGGCAAATGTGCCATTTACTAAATGGTGGTTTTATCTGTTGATCCATATCTTTGATGAGATCTAAATAGGTGTTGAGAGCATCATTTACTTGATTTGATTCAAACAGTTTTTTACCCATTTCTAATTTTGTATCTAATGTTTGGAGAAATTTGATGATTGATAAAACATCTGTTTCATGTTTACATTTAGAACAATGAATTTTCGTTATTTTTTCATTACAAGTCAAAATTGTTCCACAATTCCCATTGTTTCCTTGACATTTGATTGGCACACTTTTATCTTGCATTTCCTTCAATAGTGGCCAATTATTGGAACAAGCATCACATTGACACTCAAATTTATACTTTTCTTTCAATTGTAACTTTCGTTCTTGTTGTGGTTCTTGAGTAAATATGGGGCCATAATTTTCACTTATCTGCTCATTTGGATAGATATTTCTTGTAGCTCTTATTATAACACGATTTCCATCAAAGTACCTCACAGTTGTTGGATCACATGAATGATTAAATTGGGCAAGAAACGGGTAAATTGCTGCTCCAATACAAACAGTTTTACCTGCATCCTGTTGATTATCTTTTTGTAACTCGAATATTTCGTGAGCATTGAAATGCAAAATTAAAATATTCTGATATAAAAGAGATGCAAAGTAATTTTCATATGTAAGATGTTTGTTTTCTAAGTAACCTCCAACTTTTAAACATTCCAATTGAAATTTCGCCATCAACATAAACTCGAAAATTTTTTCTTTGCTAAACTCTTTTTCATGGGTCAGCAATGAATATAATTTGGAAAAATTATCGTCTACATGTCCATTAGAGTTAGAATTACCATTTTTTATTGACTCGCCATTTTCATTTTCATTTCCATTTAAATGTTTTATATTTCGATTAGTTATCAAACTTTCTGGGTCTTTTGAAGTTATCATTCTTATCGAAAGATGTGTGGCCAAATTTGATTTACATTTCCAAATTGATTTCAATAGCCCACACTCGAATTGATGAAAGTTCATCCCTTCACCTTTACAATTCTGTGAGCAAAATATCACATCACGGCAGTTGTCACAAGCGATTGGGACCGTGGTCCGCTTAAAACAATTCTGACAGTGACTTAAACAAAATGCTTCAGCTAAAACCGAGGCATATGGATTTTCTTGAAGAAGTATATCACCTGCTTCAATTTTTTGTCGACACACTGCATGACGACCTTCCAACTTGTTATATGCGATTTCAAGGAAATCATTTACTTTCAATGAATTTGAAAAACCATTTAGAGTGTGTGAATCTAAATTTGTACACATTTTATTCAAAAATGGAGTTGAATTACGCTTCAAGTAATTTATCATGAGTTTTATATCAAATAATAGACAAGTTTTTTGGGAAGGTGGTATCTTATCATTCTCTTGAATTAAGAATTCACTGGTAATGAAATTCAAATAGGCTTCGTCAAATTTTTGTAACTCAAATAAACATTTTGCCTTGCGATGAATTAATTTGAAAATATTTTCTTTTGGAAATTTGTCTAAAGCAGCATTAATATCATTCACAGATGCTTCATATTCTTTCAGATTAAAAAGCACGGCTGATCGATTTCCTAAAACAGTTGCCAATTCACAAGTGTTTGGTGGTGTGTTTAAAATGCTTCTTGAGTATAATTCCAATGATCTATTAAATCGTCCAGCTTTAAATTCTTTGTTTCCATATTCTTTGCATTCTAAGGCAAAATTTATGTCTTTATTTAATTTCTTTGTTACAAATTTCTCAATATATTTGATTCCTTTGATCTCATTAATTATTTCAAATTTCTTCTCATACGTTACGCATTTTGTGTTTATTTGCGCAAAAATATTGTCTGGTGTCTGACGTCTAATGTGCAAACATGCATTTTCAATTGACTCATCTAAAATTGGCATTTTGATTTCTCTTCTACACAATGCAATTTAATAATAATTATTCTTATACCACAATACATTAACTCTTTTTATAATTTAATCAAGAGCAGCAATTCAAAGTACTTTATTACACTTCAAAAGTATGACCAAGACTAATTATTACAAAGATGAAAATTTTCTAACATCGTATTTCTTCTTCTTCTTGTTTCTACTCATTGACTGACTATTTTCTATATTAGCATATAGTCCCCGCTAACTTGTATGTCAATTTTCATTTGAACTCATTAATCTACATGTCGCGTCTACCGTTTACCGTCTAATTTTAATGTTTATATATAATTATTTTAATACAATTTTTTTTTGTTTGTTATTCGGCAACACAAGTGGTCATTTTTCACAATGCCTTTCAAAGTTCTCTCGTACATATGTGTTTAATATCACGTTTAAACACCTTTTCTTTGTCTTTTTTATTGTTTAAGTTAAGTATATTTTATGATTTTTAGAACATTAATGTCACTTTAAATAAATTATTTAAATTTTCATTTCAATACTTTTATTATAGAAGAATTAAAAATTTTAACTAGCCGATTCATAACTATGCCAAGAATATAAATATTTTATGAGAACAAATGTAAATGCGAATGTAAACTATTTTCTATTCTTACTTAAACTAAAACAAAATAAATTGTTGTAAATATACTGGTTAAATTTAAACGTGGCTCCCATTCTTATTTTTCAAATGAAATACAAGAGAGCACACAAAAGAGTGTTTATCTTATTGTGTTCGTTATGAGTTTTCTTACACTTTGAATATGTTGATGAGTATTGTGATGAAAATGATATAATAAAAAATACAAAAGATCTTTCATGTCTGTTTGCTATTCTCTTGAGTGACGTTTCCACTAACATAGTTTTTATTTTAATGAAGAAAGTGTGAGAAATGGTTTGACGTTATTTAAAAGAATGTTAAGAAAATGTTTTGAAGTTTCATCTCCTTAAGAAAAAGAACTTCTTCAATGATCCAGAATGTTGTAATAAAAAAAACAGGACAGTGAGATTAAAGTGGGTGTAAAACTAGTTCGCATAAAATAAATCTCATGTAAGTTTTTGGAAACATTAAATGGAAACGCCTTGTTTATTATTACTTGGACATGCCTAAACATTCCATTAAAAAAAATTGCGTTTCAATGATTTTTTTTAATTTTTAAAAAAATTCAATACATGATTTTTAGATCAATTTTTATTTATGTCATGTCATTCTGTCAAAAAAAATTCTTTGGTACACTTTCATTTTTACTTTGTATATAATTTAACGTACCTTTTCATTTACAAGTCATCAAGCGTGGTGCTAATTAACCCGAAAATCATTTGAAATATAGATACATAAAATATTTGGTTTATTTATGATAATTTTTACTTATATTCTTATTACAATAAATATGAAAATACGCTTGTAGAGTGTCGCCATAACGTCTCAATTTAATGTGAACAAAAAAGACATTAACTGATCATTAATCATTTTTCTTTAACCCAGAACTCGTCAAACACCGCTCCAAAAAATTTTTGTCCACCCTTTTATCAAAACATAAATTTCAGATTTTCACTAACAAGATTTTTTTGTAAAACTTTCAAAAAAAAAAAATTAATAAGGTTTTTTTTCAAAAAAAATAAATTTTAAATGTTTTTTGGTTTCCATGTTACAGAAAGTTGACATCAAATATCAAACACCTGCGAAATAACATTCCAAAATATTAAACATGAAAATTTCCATTTCTTGTTTGCTGAATAATTGGATGATGATTAGACAGAACACGATGCGTTTCAAATTCTGTCAAATTAAAATTAATTACATTCATGGATCACACATTTAGTAAAAATAAAAGAAGAAATTAACTTGAAATGAGATTTTGATGATGAATATTAAATAAGTGCCAATCAACGTAATCTTAAAAATGTATCACATTCGATTTTAACTATACAACACTTAAAATTTGTTCAAATTAAATCTCACTTTCAACATTTTATTGATTATTACAATTTTTTTCAAATAAAAATGTGAATTTCATTGTCTTTAAAAAAACATCTCATACAATGAGAACAGATAAGAGAACAATGATCTCTCACTCATCTTCCGATCCTAAAATTCATATTCGTATGCTAAATGATAAAAAAATACACATTTAAATATTTAAACACTATTCAACATTTTATCTATTCTCTACGTCATGAATCATCATCATCATACGATTATTTCAATGTCAAACCATTCATATATAATTCTGTATTTATTTTTCAACCGCATGTATTTTACGTTTCTCATTTGTAACACTATAAAAAAAAATCATACAATATACACTGAGTTAAAAAATTCATTTGATCATTGTCCTCTTTATAAAATCAAAATATTCTTAGTACAAAATAGTTGTGTCACAGTGTTACTCGAGTGAAGGTACTTTGAACCGACGAGCCGGTATATTTTGCATACGGACAGTTGTTCATTCATTCTTTGAATGATTATTTTTAATTCGTATAGAAATTGACTACTGATTACATTCAAGTATATTACAATAAAAAAAATATCATCTGACATTAAATTTACCAGGTATTTACATAATGTATAAAAATTCGTTATTATTTTGCGTAATATTTACAAATCACATGTTACGTTTAAACTAGAAAATGTTTGTAATTTTTTTAAGTGAAAAATGTTGAATAAAAACATTCATACAAAAAAATCTTGATTGGAACAAAAACCGTACTCAATTTGAATTGAAACAATAAAAAATTAATATAAATCATCTGTGTCAACATTAAATTGAATATCATGGACTTTAATTAACGTTGTAGTGTGTTTACACTGTAAGTTGTATTTGTCACAGTTATATCAGTAAAAATATTATGAAATGCATATGAAATTAAAAGTTAACCATAAAAATTGGTTTCAATTCGTTCTAAATTTCATAATTTATTCTAATCACGCGAGACGCGTCGTTTGAATACTCAAGTATCTGAGTGTAATAAATTTCATGATAAAATAACAACAATTTAAAGTTAAAATGACCTTGGCAAAAGTGTTTCCCCATGTATTGATTCGTTTTTTATTCATACAAATTATTTCTCTGTTTATTTATTCAATCAAATCATCTGATTTGTAACAAACACAAACAAATAACGATGTGTTTATTGTATGAATTCAATTTCAATTTAATTTCATATTATGTGATGTAAATTTACTAAACACTTTGCACTTAAACATCTAAGGTTTCAAATTCAATTTAAGTAAAAAAATTGCGTCACAATAGTTTCTTATCACAAATGTAATTTTTATGTTAAAAGTGTGTCAGACAGTGATTAAGTGGAATTTCTTCCTGATAACGTATAGCTTTAACAACTTTAATCTTATAATGATAATAATACCAAAATGACATTAAAATTATTATTGGAACTCATGAATTTCAGCTTAATTGTGTATTTATTTTAATATTACATGCGCGTTATTTTAATTTGATCTATTTTGTTTTGAATCAAATTCTACAAACAATGAACGTGATCGTTTACGAAATTTACTCATAAACATGAATAACAGGTTTTTGCGATCAAAATCCAAAATTAAAGAATTTTTTGTTTTATTTTTATTGAGACATTGAAAACATTCGTCATCATATCGCTCGCTCCGTGCGTAAAAGAGGCAAAACCTATGCTTATACACAGGCAAATATGAATATCAATAAGAAAAAAAAACTTAAATTAATAGTTTGCATATAAAATTGTTATTTTGCAAACTTATGAGTACATTTCATTTACGTTTCTCTTCATTCACTTTACAAAACAACTTTCTTCGTATCGGAAGTTCAATCATATGTTGATCGTATGAATTAATGCTACTTGTCAATATTTACATGTTACAAATACGTCGTTCAAAAAAACAATTTATTTTTATCAATGTACTTTTTACATGTAATTTTTGTAGTTCAATTTTTTTACTTTGCTCAGTAGTAAATCATATTTTTTGACATATCACTTTATATGAACCTTTCAAATTTAAATCTAATATTTTTTTTCAAATTTAATCAATTTCAGCTTCAAAGACTTGGCTACAAAATGTCTTTGCAACAACAAGTAGAAAATAGTTTAACAACTAGCAAAAACAACACATACAGCTCATCCAATGGTTCAGTTCCTCATCATCTCAATACAAATAACAGTAATCATAATAATAGCAGTAGTAACAGTAGCAGCAAAGCTCGCTCAAATAAAGACAAGGAACGGTTACGAATTGAACGTGAAAGTCTTAAAATTTGGACGCGACCTATAGACACATTTAAATATTTTGTATTAGAATGTATTACATTATCTAAAATTTATGGTAAAAAGTGAGTATACCAAAAAAAAATTATGTTGATTTATATTTTTCATATCTTGAAATTTTTTTATATTAATGCTTTTTAAATAGAATGTCATTCTGTCTGAGTCTTATCTATTATGTGAGATTAATTTCTAAAATATCATTTAAATCTTTGAATTCTCAAAATTTTTGAATCTGTATCTTGCTTATCTGTGATTTTAATTGTTTTGTTTGTTTGACAATACAAAACTTTTGTAGAAAGAGGAACTGATTTTGTTTGACCAGAAATAGCATTTTTCATATAAGGACTTCTAGCAATCTTTGTTTTGCTTGAAATTTTGGTAATTTTACTTTTAAGACACTTTTTACTTGTGTTTTGTTGTCTTACCATCTTATCGAGTCTGAAAAGAAATTAAATGACATCTTATTATAATTAATCGAACTATTCACAAAAAAATTACCTTGGACGACTGAATGGCATTCTTAATTCCTTTTGTTTTTCAATGATAGCTTTATCAATTTCGCCTCTCAGATAAATAAGGTCCTCAATCAAGCAAGTCTGAATTAATGAATCAAATTAAATTAAATTGAAATAACTTAAAATTTAGAGAAACTCACTTCAAATCCATTGATAAGAATATATTCACATATTTCTATTAATTTTTTGTTCAAATTAACATTTGTTGAACAATTTTTCGTGCCATCACATTTACATCGCTGATCAATTTTTTTCAACTCATTTTCAAGAGCTTCCATTTGGAGTCTCATTAGATCCATTTCATTTGCATACATTTTACACATTTTCTTTTTTTCTTGATCATGCAGAAGTTGATATTCTTTTATTTTTGTATCAAACATTTCATTACTTGAAGCGACTTCATTTTCGTAAAATTTACGAATATGATCTTTTTTATTGTGAATTGGGAAGCTGTTTTCAGATTTGTGTACTACTGGTGACATGATTTTAGTGTGCGATACAAATTTTTTGTCTCCGTCATCTTTCATTTCATCAGATTTGGTATCTGAGGTATTGACTTTTTCATATTTCTCCAATTCTAGTTTTAAAATCTCGTTTTCTCTCTCTAAATCTTTGGTTTTTTCCATTTCATTTAAGAGTTGATTGTTCAATTTTGTGACTTCATCTTCAAGAAATTTGATTCTGAACTGTTTATTAAATTCAATGTTATCAATACTTTTTATCGGATCAATTTGAATTGAACGGCTCATTACTTTTGGAAGGACATCCTTAGTGGACTCAATTTCGCTTTCATTTTTCAGTGAAATTCTATCGGTTACCAAATCAAAATGTCTCATATCAGATTTAAACATTTCGAGGTCTTTGTTTTGTGTGTCTATTAAAGCTAAAAGTCTTATTTTCTCTTCTTCAAGAGAATTAATCTTTCGCACACATTCTTCACAAGTAACTTCATGGGTTGAACGATTAAATTTAGGTACATTAACTTCTTTTTCATAATTTTCAATTTCATGTAACATATCTGAGTTTAAAACAGACACTTGATTTTCCAGATCCTGAATACGATTACTTTGAGTTTTTATGGCTGCTCTTTCTTGTTCAAGAATTTCTTTCAATGATTCAACTTCTTCTAACTCTTTTTGAAGTTTTATTAACTGTTCTTTATAACGATTATTTTCAATTTTTAGCAAATCAATTTGAGATTTTAAAGTTTCCTCTTCATGGCCTTTTTCAATTTGATCAAAATCTTGTATACGAGAAACGAATTTCGCCTCATCTGATTTTATGATATCATAAACAGGATCCTCTTTTGACGGAAAATTGTCTTCAATATCAGAGTAATCGAATTGAGACTGAAGTGCTTGAATAACTTTATTTTTTTCTTTCACTAAAGCTAGAAGTCTGATTTTCTCTTCTTCAAGTGAACTGATTTCACGAAGACATTCTTCACAAGTCACTTCATGCGTTGTCTGTCGAAATTCAGTCACAATTATATCTTGAACAGGTTCATTTCCGATTTCCAACTGTTTTGATTTTTCAGTTCCTTTTTCTAATAATTGAACTTTTAACTCATTCAATTCAGTTTCCATATCTTTTAACCTTTGCTTCTCAAGCAAACTGTTATTGTGTCTTTCTTCTTCAAGTTCACTTGTGAGGGTTTCAACTTCGGACAATTTACGTTCAAGATTTTGTATTTGATTATAAAATGTGGTCTTTTCATTTTCGATCGATTCAATTTGTGATTTTAATTTATTTATTGTGTTAAATGCTTCAGTTTTCTCTTCCTCCAATTCAGAAGTGAGTGATTGAATTTCTTTTAAAAGTTTTTCATTTTCATCATGAAGATCCTTTAAATTTTGATCGGATGCTTGAATTTCAGGAATATTATTTTCATTTTCCTCAATTTTTGATTCTAATTTTGAGATTTGAGTCTTGAAAGTTTGTATCTCCTTATTTTTCTCACCTATTACAGCTAAAAGTCTAATTTTCTCCTCTTCAAGGGCGTTAATTTCTTGTAAACAGTCATCACGTGTCACTTCTTTTAGAATTTCATGATCCGATTCCTTTATTTCGATGGTTTGAATTTCATTGCTTTTGAATTCTGAACGTTGATTCAAATCAATTAATTTTTCTTCACATAACTGAAGTTGTTCTTCAAGTAACTTTATTTTCTCAAGATATTCCTGAACTTCAGCGGTTAATTTTCTATTCATTTCATTGAGCTCTTCAAAGTTATTATTCGAATCGGATTGTGTTGAAAAGACATCACTTAAAACTTGAATTGAAACATTTAACGTCGTATCGCCTGGATCCGATTCTCGTAAAATTTGTTCATCATACATTGAATCTCTGGAAACTAGTGCATTTTGCGATTTTTCTTCCATACCAATCATATTTTCCAAACTTGAATCTACTTGAACGGAAATTTCATTTACATTTTTATCAGATTTTCGATACTTTTGAATTTCTTCTTCTAATAATTTTATTTTTTCCAAATATTCTGTAGCTTCAATTGTGAGATTTTCATTCACTTTTTTGGTTGCTTCAAGTTCTTCAGAAACCGCAGTCGAAAATGTCTTTGTAAACTCATGTAATGAGATCACATTTATATCAGAAGTTTCACTTGATGTTTCTGAATGAGGTTCTTCATTCGACGATACATTGGAATCTGATTCTTGGTCCACTGATTCGGATGATGATGACTCCTTGGAATTATCTAAAATTAAATTTGAATTTTCTGAAACAACGGGTGTTTCCTTGCTAAGTTCATTTTTCGATAAAAGTTCAGTTATGTATTCATTCTTTCTTTGATTTTCGATTCGAATATTGTTGAGTTGATCTTCTAATAACTTTATTTTTTCTAAATATTCTTTAACTTCAATTGTCAGCTTTTCATTGATTTCTTTGAACATTTCAATATCTTCATTCATCGAATAATCTGAAGGTGAGACTTGAACTGAGACACTTTCAGTCATCATTTCACTCTTTAGCTCTAAGCATGAATCTTCTTCAGTTTGGATTTCTTTTTCTGAAGTATCAATGTAATGTTTCATTTCGTTTTGTGTTTCTTTTTCTTCAATTTGCTCACAAACACCTTGATTTGCTGCAAAGTAAGGAATTCGAAGTCTTTCTTGTAACATTTCAATGTCTCTCTGCATACTGTAAAGCTCCTTCATTCTTCTTGCTCCAACTTTGATGTCATTTTCTTGTACTTCAAGTTTAAGTAAACATCTTTTAATAATTTGCTCACAATCTCTGACATCACACTCTCTTTTTTTCACCAAATCCCTTGTTTGATCCAATTCAGTTTCAACGTTCTTTAAATGAGTAAGTTTCTGACGTAAATCTTTAAGTTGATCACGCAGAGCATTATTTTCGGACTTGTACATTACATTTTCTTCTACAAGATTGTCAATTTTTCTAACCTGACTTTTAATGAAAGTACATTGAGCATTAAGTTTTTCATGGGTTTGACGAATTTCATTGGCATCTTCTTTCAATTTTTGTCTATTAATTTAAAAAGTGACGAATTAAGGAAAAAATTAATTCTGAGTAATTTTCATCTTACTTTAATTTTTCAACTACTAGAGAAATCGCTTTATTTTGTTCTGACAACTTATCAGCCATTGATGCTTTTTCTTTGAGACGAAAAATTGCGTCTTGAAGTAACTCCATTTTTTTCATATTCTCAGTGACACTTTGACGCTCTTTCAAAACCTTATCGAGAATCTCTGAACGTTGAGTTTTCAGATCTGAGTTTTCGGTCTAAAAGCAAGCAAAATTTAGTCAAGTTGAGATACATTAATTCTTTAATTTTACTCTCAAATCATGTATTATTTGGACTTTCTCCATCATTTCTTCACTCAATTGATCTTGTAATTTTTCATCATTAATTCTGACCATTTCTAAGTACTTTGCTTCGAGCTCTGCAGCTTCTGCCTTCAATTCTTTATTTTGTCTCAAAATTTCATCAATATTGGTGAATTTTTCGGTAGCATCTTTCAATAATTTTTCAGTAGCTTTAATTTCATTACTCTTATTTTGCAAATTTTTATACAGCTCCAAAACGTGTGCAACTAGCTCGACTTGAGTCATTTGATTCAATTCTATTTCTGAAAAAAATCGACTTCCATCACCAGCACCATCGATTGAACAGCCAGGGAACTGTTTCGTTTTTTGAATTATTTCGGCCAAATATTTGGCTCTTTTCGCACAATCAAATGACCAAGCCCGAGTATCAGTACATGATTCATACGTTTTTATCTGGTATTCACTCTTCTTTCGATTCATCGGAATAGTCAATGAAAGAAAGTCTTTTTGCGTTGAAAATGCCATTGAACGTGCACACACAATTCTCGTATTATCTAAAATTATATTTATAGGATATAGATTTGATTGTTTGAAATAATTTCAGTTTTATATACCAAAATACAAAAAAAAGAATAATTTTGTCAAAGTGAAAAATTCATATGAAATTAAAACAAAGACAGAAAAAACCACAATGATTAACAATTTGAATGATATGACACATGTGAATAAAAAGAAAATTGCATGACTTCCTCTGACACGAAAATTATTTTTAAACAAAATTCTTTCTTTTCAGATTACTTGAACACAAAAAATGTATTGCCATATTCCTAATATTAGCTACAATAGTCACTGTATTTTATCATATTCCTGGAAAGCATCAAGCTTACTTTGATACATTTCGTGCAAATGCTTTCTTCATTGTGTATTGGGTGGGACTTGGAGTACTCTCGTCTGTAGGGCTTGGTACAGGACTGCATACTTTCCTGTTATATTTGGGACCACATATTGCAAGTGTGACATTGGCTGCATATGAATGTAATTCCTTGGACTTTCCAAAACCACCGTATCCTGACGAGTAAGTATTTTATATTGTTGTAAATCTCTTATTCTCATTGAAATATGAATTATTTATCTTTTAAATTAGAATCATTTGTCCTGAGACAATTGATCCAAAGTTTGTTCCATCACTCTGGAATATTATGTCAAAAGTGCGCTTAGAAGCATTTTTGTGGGGGGCTGGCACTGCATTAGGAGAATTGCCTCCGTATTTTATGGCAAAAGCTGCAAGATTATCAGGATGTGATCCTGATGACGATGAAGACGAAGACTTGAAAAAGTTTGAGGAATTACAGAAAAAACGCGTTACTGGTGAAAAATTGACAATTCTTGATCGAGGCAAATTATTTATGGAACAAATTGTAGAACGTGTTGGTTTTTGGGGAATACTTGCTTGCGCTTCGGTAAGTCATTTATTTGTACAAAAATTTAATAAATTACATATTATAAATTAATTGTTTTATGGCGTTGCACCTTCTTGTACTTTTGCAATTTCTCCTTTGAATTTTGTGATAGTTTCCCTTGCAAGTTTCAGTTTCTCCTTCAATTCAGCAATTTCATTTTTAACCTTAACCTTGCAGTCTATAATACTATCCAGTGTCCTTATTTTCTTTTCTTCAACTAAAACAAAAGGAAAAATTACATTAATGATTTCGACAGTATCTCTCAGTAAACTTACAATCAGTATGATGTTCCCATTCCCCATTAGTGATCGGTTGAACATTCGTCAGTAATTGTTGCATTAATTGTGTTGGTTCCTGAAATACAACTTCCTCATATTGTTCGGACACTAACACTTTTTTAGCATCCAACGATGATACCTCACCATCGACCACCGGCGATTGAAACAATTTCAGTATATGGTACATTGTAACCGGTCTTTCAGTTGTATCATGAAAATATATTTTAATTACAACTTCAAATTCACCCCATCCGGTCTCTGTTACTTCATATGGTGGCTTAGAAATAACTCTATTAGCATTTGCATAACTTTCATGTAGTTTAAAATTAACTTTTTTTACATAAACACTCATATCCTCGTTCAGATATGGTTTCACATACACAGTCCATTGATGAGTGTGACCATCAGATTCACGTTTTTTACCAAAAGATCGAGCAATATTTCCATAAACGAGCGGCTTTACTATTGTAACTCCCTGAAATGTATTTTGATTGTTTATAAAATGAAAATTAAAAAAGGTATATTTAAATTCATCTACCTTTACTCTCCCACCCGAATCGGGGCCAAAATCTGTGTTTGTCGGAATGCTCATGACTTGCTCCAATGTTGAAATATATTTTTACTTGATAAATCCTAGTACTTTTATCAATATTTCAATAAATTGAAGAGAAAAATTATTTTTGATGTTTTTGGCTGGCTTTGTTATGACAGATTATTTATTTTGACGTTTATTGCCCTTCAAGCAGTTTTTGTTTCATTTCCGTTACACATTTAACGTTGCAATTTAATTTATGTTTAACACATTTCAGAACCGTTAAAAAATAAAAAAAAAATGTTTCTCATTTCAGATTCCAAACCCATTATTTGACTTGGCAGGAATAACATGTGGACATTTTCTCGTACCCTTTGGTACATTTTTCGGTGCAACATTAATTGGAAAGGCTGTGATCAAAATGCATATTCAAAAGATTTTTGTCATAATTGCTTTCAATGAGCCACTGATTGAACGTGCTGTCCACTATTTGGGCAAAGTACCAATGATGGGTAAAAAACTACAAGAACCATTTAAAGCATTTTTGGCAGATCAAAAGACAAAATATCATCGACGCTCAAACACAAAGCTACCAGAATCACGTTCGAAATTAGCAAAAATGTTTGAAATATTTGTAGTGACAATGATTGTCTATTTTATTGCTTCAATTATTAATGCATTTGCCCAAAACTACCACAAACGAATCCATAAAAAACCAGGGAAAAGCCATCGAAAAAGAGAATAAACTACACATTTCATTCAAATACAAAGGGGATAAATGATAAAATAATAATTAAGGATCAGGGATATGCTTAAACGCGTATTATTTAAAAATAAAATAATTAAATAAAAATCTAGTGCAAAATATTATTATTTTTAGTAAAATTACAATATTATATAAACAAAACATAATTAATGTAACATAATAATAATAATGATAATAACAAAACTTGAAATGACTAATAATAAAAATTTATTTAATTTACAATTTTCATTTAATTTAGAGTACATCCATAAATCCATCAATTAGCGATAATAAATTAATTTTGAAAATGTAAATCAATTGAAAATTATTTAATATAAACTTTAATCTAATTTTTTTCTTAGATAAATAAATAAAAAAAAGCTTAGAATTTTGGTATAGTTATAAAGCATATTTGAATATTGGATTACATATTAGGAGACACAGCTGTGAAGAAAAATTTTTTGTTTTAAATGTTGTTGATTTTTTGAATGGTTTGATTGACATAGAATTAAAATTTTTCATTACAGCCTCGTCAAGTCGATAATTTCAAGTTCACGAGGCAGTAAATGGATTTTAAACATCTTTTCAATAGTTTTGTTGATTTTAAATCTGAGTGAGTGAATTTAGTATTAATTTAAGTAAAAAAATAGTGAAAGACAATTAAATTGGCATTGAAAGTAATAAAAATCCAAAGATTATCTTTTAATAAGCTATTTAATCAATTTGAAAGTTTTAAACTAGGATAAACAATGTTAAAAAAAATTAAAATAAAGGTTGATTTGAAGATGCAAATTTCAAGTAAATTTTATTGAGGTTCGATGTTGGAATTAAAATAGATTAGAAAATTTGATATTAAAGAAAAATTTTATAAGGATTTTAATACGATAATAGTGAGTAGTAAAATAAAAATATCATGTGTTTATTTTAAGTTAAACAAAGGAGATACTTGAAAATAATAAGAGCATAAAATAAAACGAAAAAAATGTCTTTATTTTTATGCCACAAATTACCAAGAGTTTTAAGTATGAATTATATTTATTGATACAAAAAGAAACGATTTAAATCATTTATATAATCGAGCCTGATTTGTATTATTAGCTGTTTTTTTAAAAAAAAAAGATGGGATATTGATAATTTAACATTATTAATTATTACTTTTCCATACCATGCTCTGTGTGTCATTCCCAAAATACATAATCAATAGTAGGTTTATTTTCAAATGTAGATAATTTTTTTAATCTCAAACTGTATATTAGTTAGTTTTTAAAGAGTTTCCCATATCTAGATGATATTTCTTGTCCCGGGAAAATAATTTTGTAGTGATACTTAATAAAAAACTATCTAATCATTATAAAATATCATATTTTATCAAAAATAAAATCTGTAATAAATGAAAACATGTCTGTAGTAACTTTAATCCATTCTAATTCATATGCAAAATTGATAAATCAATAAAAAAACTTGAAAATGAATAAAAAAATATGTGAAAAACAAAAAAGGCTTTTTATTCCGTTATGAAAAAAATCGAATAATATTTCGGCAAAACCTCTGTTTCTCAAAAGAAATATGATGACCCTGAAATCTCGTAAATACATTTGAAAACTAACTTCCGGTATCCTTGATGAACGTGAAATATCTCAGCTATATCAAAAGATTAAAGGAGTAGAGTATGGAGAATGGGACACAAATTGGGAAATGGGACACAAATTTGATCACTAAGTACCTCAAAAAGGAAAATATCATGGGATTTTTTTTCAGAGTCGTTATTTTATTGTTTGAATTAAAAATACGAATGCTTTTACAACGCATAAATAAATGATGCAGTTGATCATTTTTAAACTTTATTTATTAGTTTATTCGTTATCTTCCTCATCATCATCATTTGATACAATTCTGAAGTAACGTAACTCATACAAATCCTTATCGTTGGAAACAACACGGATCCAATCACGCAAACTGTTCTTCTTCAAGTAACGTTTGGTCAAGTATTTCAAATACCGTTTGGAGAAATGAACATCAGAGTTGACGTAAACCTTGAACTTTTGTTTTTCAAAGGTGACATTGCGACCCAAGTTGCCAGTCTTGCCATGAACTTTGAAGTGTTCACGAAGATATTTTTCCTGAAGAAATGACACTTAAATCAGTAAAGAACAATAATGTAGAGATAGAGAAATCACTTACGAAGTCAGCTACATCTAAAATGTTGTCTTCGGCAATGTTTGTGCAATCTACTCCATATCTTAGATGTTCCTTCTTTTTCTTTTGAACAGCTTTGCCACGCAATACATTCTTAGCGGCAGCTCCAGCTTTCACTTGAGCAGCAACTTTAGCCTTTGGTGGCTTGACAACTTTAGCAGTTGCGGTTTTCTTTTCAAAGGTTTTTTTAGGAGCTTCTTTCTTTGCTTCTTCCTTTTTAGCGGGAGCGGCAGGTTTTGGAGCTTCTTTTGCTGATAGAGAAATGCATTGATTATTATTACACTGATGTTTTGTAAGGATTTAATTTTAATATTCACCTGGAGCAGCTTTCTTGGTTTCAGCTGGCTTAGCTTTTGGGGCTTCTTTTTTAGCTGGAGCTGGAGCAGCAGCTTTGGCAGCTTCCTTTTTGGGTGCTTCCTTCTTTGCTGCAGCTGGTTTAGTTACTTTGGCTGCATCAGCCTTTGGTTTTTTGTCTCCGGCTGTGTCAGCCTTCTTCTTTTTATCCTGTTGAATTTAAAACAAACATTTAAGTATTTGCAAAAATTTTAAATTCACTCAAAAACGGAAGAAAATCTTTGTAAGTATATCATGTTAATTTATTTTCTGTGAATCCATTGTACGAATGCTTGTATACTTCCACGTGTTTTGATTTTGTACACCAATTTTATTTTTGTACATATCTTTAATAATTTTACCGTAAACCTCAAATAATTGTTATCTGACGATTCACAGATGTCTAAACTCAAGATTTAACAACTTTTAACAAAGATTTTCTCACTTTTCACTGGTGAAAATTAAATAAAATTCGGAACTTACCACGGCTGGCATTTTAACTTGTCGAAATTTTTGACAGAAAAGAAAGAGAATTGTTCGATGAGTTTCATCTTTGGCACTGTACCGGGAGCTACAAAATCAGTTTGAATTTGACGAAATTTTGACAGATCTTTGTTTTGAAACAGATTGCTTGTATTTTTGGACGTAAAAAATTAAATAAAGTTTATTTTTAATTATAAACCTTAAAAAAATATTTTATAGAATATTAAATATGGATGAGTTAGAAAAACTTGAGCATCTTTCGCTCGTATCAAAAATATGTACAGAGTTGGAGAACCATTTAGGCTTGAATGATAAAGATTTAGGTAATTTTTCTCAAACGTTTCAAAATATTTGCATTACTAAAGTTTATTTTGCTTTTGCAGCTGAATTTATCATTGATTTAGCAGAGAAAAATCCTTCATTACCAGCTTTCAAAAAAGTTTTACTTGAAAATGGAGCGGAATTTAGTGATTCCTTTATGTCCAACTTATTACGAATCATCCAACTCATGAAACCTCCTAAAGTTAGTAATTTTGAAAATGAATCTGACAAAAATGATAACAATAAGAAAGATCCGAAAATCGAAACATTGGCTATTAAATTTCCGGGGCTTGCATTGCCCAATGAACCACAAAAATCGATTGAGACTAAAGATGAAGAAAAAGAAGATAAAAAAGAAGTGAAAGGAGAAAAACCTCTCAGTGAAATGATTGTTGATGATATGTTTGCTGAATTGGAAGCTTTGGCACCAAGCAAGAAAAAAGATGACGATGATGATTTCAAAGGTAGAGAAAGAAAAATTAGGTCAAGTCATAAAGAAAAAGATAGAAGTAGGAGAAGTAGATCAAAAGACAGATCGAGAAGACACAGGCATTCTCGATCAAGATCCAGAGATAGATCGAGACGTCATAGAAGTTCATCAAGAGATAGAAAGCATGGAAGAAGAAGAAGTAGATCCAGAGAGCGTTCTAGAGATCGGTCTAGAGATAGATCAAGAGACAGAAGACGACGTTCAAGGAGTCGTTCACCCGAGTACAAAAGACCTGGAGACAAAAGAAGAGAAAAAACTGAGTTCAAAGATGATCCCGAACCAGGAAAAATATATAGTGGTAAGGTTGCAAACATTGTAGCATTTGGTGCATTCGTCCAAATTTTCGGACTTCGTAAACGCTGGGAAGGTCTTGTCCACATATCACAACTAAGAAGTGAAGGTCGTGTTTCAAACGTTTCTGATGTTGTATCTAAAGGCGATAATGTGAAAGTTAAATGCCTTTCGATAGCTGCCAATAAAGTCTCACTATCCATGAAAGAAGTTGATCAAATGACTGGTGAAGATCTCAATCCAATGTCTCATGCACACTTACAAGAACAAAACGAACTGTCTAGTCGTAATCCTGATCGTCCTGTTGGTGGAACCGAAATGTTGCAGTTACAAGGAAATATGGATGACGATGAAACAACAGTTAGAAAGAAAGTTACAAGGATATCAAGTCCTGAACGATGGGAAATCCAGCAAATGATTTCGTCAGGTGTCATTGACCGAACTGAAATGCCAGATTTTGATGAAGAAAATGGATTATTGCCAAAAGATGATGAAGATGAAGAAGATATCGAAATTGAAATTGTCGAGGACGAACCTCCGTTCTTACAAGGACATGGAAGAGCTTTACATGATTTAAGTCCTGTAAGAATTATGAAAAATCCAGATGGTTCTTTGGCTCAAGCAGCTATGATGCAATCTGCATTAGCCAAAGAAAGGAGAGAACAAAAAATGTTGCAACGTGAACAAGAACAAGAATCATTGCCAACTGGATTAAATAAAAACTGGATTGATCCTTTGCCAGATGGTAAGTCATTAAACTCATAATAATCTTCACACTAATTTAATTTAATTTAATTTAATTTTATAGAAGACCGATCATTTGCTGCAGTAGCTCGAGGAACTACTTCAGGTCCAGTGGATGTACCAGAATGGAAAAGGGCAGTAGCGGGTGGTAAAAAATCATCGTTTGGTCGTAAAACTGACATGAGTATCGTTGAACAACGTCAATCCTTGCCAATTTACAAACTTAAAGATGATTTGATCAAAGCTGTAAATGACAATCAAATTTTGATCGTTATTGGTGAAACTGGATCTGGAAAAACTACTCAAATTACACAGTATTTAGCAGAATGTGGATTCACAGCTAGAGGTCGTGTTGGTTGTACTCAACCACGTCGTGTTGCTGCAATGTCTGTCGCTAAGAGAGTAGCTGAGGAATTTGGTTGTCGATTAGGACAAGAAGTAGGATACACAATTCGTTTTGAAGATTGCACTTGTCCTGAAACTTTAATCAAGTACATGACAGACGGTATGTTACTTAGAGAATGTCTCGTGGATTTAGATTTGAAAAATTATTCGGTAATTATGTTGGACGAAGCTCACGAAAGAACAATTCATACAGATGTGCTCTTTGGTCTTCTTAAGCAAGCGGTACAAAAACGTCCAGATTTAAAAGTCATTGTCACATCTGCTACTTTAGATGCTGTTAAATTTTCTCAATATTTCTTTGAAGCACCAATTTTTACAATTCCCGGTAGAACATTTCCAGTTGAAATTTTATACACAAAAGAACCAGAAACAGATTATTTAGATGCTTCACTTATTACAGTTATGCAAATCCATTTGAGAGAACCTCCAGGTGATATTCTACTATTTTTAACTGGTCAAGAAGAAATTGACACTGCTTGTGAAATTCTGTATGAAAGAATGAAATCATTGGGTCCTGATGTCCCTGAATTAATCATTTTACCTGTGTACTCAGCTTTACCATCAGAAATGCAAACTCGTATCTTTGATCCTGCTCCACCTGGAAGTCGAAAAGTTGTAATTGCCACAAATATTGCAGAAACTTCACTAACAATTGATGGTATTTATTATGTGGTAGATCCAGGATTTGTTAAACAAAAAGTTTACAACTCAAAAACTGGTATGGACTCACTTTTAGTAACTCCAATTTCACAAGCAGCAGCTAAACAACGAGCAGGTAGAGCTGGTCGAACGGGGCCAGGAAAATGTTATAGACTGTATACAGAAAGAGCATATCGTGATGAGATGATGCCAACACCAGTTCCTGAAATTCAAAGAACGAATCTTGCTACAACGGTATTGCAACTCAAAACAATGGGAATCAATGATCTACTTCATTTTGATTTTATGGACGCGCCTCCAGTTGAATCACTCATTATGGCTTTGGAACAACTTCATTCATTGTCAGCATTAGATGATGAAGGACTGCTAACCAGATTAGGTCGAAGAATGGCTGAATTTCCATTGGAACCCAATTTATCGAAAATGTTAATCATGTCAGTGGCATTGCAGTGCTCAGATGAAGTTTTAACAATTGTGTCAATGTTAAGTGTTCAAAATGTATTTCATCGTCCCAAAGATAAGCAAGCGATAGCTGATCAAAAGAAAGCTAAATTTAATCAACTCGAAGGTGATCACTTGACCTTACTAGCTGTTTATAACAGTTGGAAAAACAATAAATTTAGTACTCCTTGGTGTTACGAGAATTTTGTTCAGAATCGAACGCTGAAAAGAGCTCAAGATGTACGAAAACAACTTTTAGGCATTATGGATCGACATAAACTTGATGTTGTTTCATGTGGCAAAAATTCTGCAAAAGTTCAGAAAACCATCTGTTCTGGTTTTTTCAGGAATGCTGCTAAAAAGGATCCACAAGAAGGTTATAGAACACTCGTTGATTCACAAGTTGTCTATATTCATCCTTCGTCCGCACTATTTCATCGTCAACCTGAATGGGTAGTTTATCATGAATTAGTTCAAACAACAAAAGAATACATGAGAGAAGTTTGCACAATTGATCCTAAATGGTTGGTAGAATTTGCTCCAGCCTTTTTCCGATTCTCAGATCCAACAAAATTGAGCAAATTTAAGAAAAATCAAAGATTGGAGCCCCTACACAATAAATATGAAGAACCTAACTCATGGAGAATTTCTCGTGTACGACGTCGTCGTAATTAAATTAATATTCAAAAATAAAATTAAGAAAATAAAAATTTTAAATAAAAAAATACTTTTTTTGTCATTTTATAATAAAACAAAATGTTGAAGTTTTTGGATTTTATTTTATTTTATATATTTTTTTTACATTTTATTTATTTTATGACTAAATTTAACTTTAATTTATAAATATAGTTTTAATTCAATTATCGCAACTATGATGCGTAGAGCTGAGAAATTAACGCAGGAGTTTAATTATTTTTGAAATTGGACGAAAATAACTTGAAAAACGAATATGACACACCCCGATTACTTTTAAAATTTAATTTGAAAAAATAAATGTGATAAGAGACCTTTGTTTAAGACAAATAATTTTGATCTTGATAAGAGTAAGAAAAAATTGGTATCAACAAAGAATTATTTCAGGGTGTGTTTTGTTATTTATTTTTTGGTTACAATTTTATCTATTTGAATACATTAAATTTTATTTTTAATTTTTTTTTTGAATATTTTTAAACTGTATTTTTTAACTTTTTTTTATCGGTTAAATATGTTTTGTTTTGTTTTTTTTTTTGTTTATCATAATCACAAAAATATGCTTACACAGAAAATATAATTGCCTTGCTAAGGTTAAGGTAAGGATATTTCAACAAAAAAAAATGACAGTGGATTTATTTTAGTCACACATTCACGTGAATCTTAAAATTATTGTTAAAAAAACTTTAAATTTAAATCAGATTTATTTAATTTAATATTAAGATTAATATCTAACCATAATTTTATGCCCAGTCCTGTCAAAAATCTATCAGAGTCCTTACTAAAAGTATTTTATCATCTGTTTTCATCACATTTTCCTATTACTTCTTTCCGTAAACATTTTCATCCGAATATGCAATGTATAAGAAATAATCTTCCTCGTGATGCTCCTAAATCATTATCAAAATATGAAATTTAAAATTAAATCAATTTTTTTTTTAATATTACCTGATATAATGAGCCCATTGTGGCAGATGTTGGTGGAATTACGTTATTGACAAAGAAAAAGAGGGCATCTTCAGGTCTCAAGTGAATGCGTTTACGAATAAGGAAATAAAATTGTCCAACTGTAAGCTCCGAGGGTACCAAATACTTTTTCTTATCTAAATCACCAATCCGGGCTTTTGGTGCTTTTTCAACTATTACCTATAAAAAACAAAATAAATTGTTGATTAATGCATAAAACGTGCAAAGTCAGGTGATATTCGTATGTTATTACGTACATTTGACCACTTGAATTGAAAGTATCAAAACAACTTTAAATCCAAATAAAACAACATAACATTAAATCAACGTACAACGACTTTGTAATTATAATTATTTATCGTGAATTTAAACTGTTTATGTTCGTGTTGTAAATTGAATATACATCACAAAGGTGATTAGTATGGATGGTGGTTTATGAAAAAATTTCAAATACGAAAATGTATCAAACAAAGAAATATTTTTCTTTTTAACAAACCAATAGTTTTGAGAGATTTTAAATAAGATATGATGATTTGAGAGAATTTTTTTCTTGCTCATGCATGAAAAGACGTAAATAAAATACAGCTGTTATGGGGAAAGATCGAAAACAAAAAACAAATAATGCAAAATGACCTTGGAATCAGTTGATCCGATGTTAAATTTGATTTTATTTGAATTTTTTAATTAATAACTGTTATACAAACATAATGAACTTAAAACGAAAGAAAATTTCACAAAGGTTTGGAAAGAAAACTCTAATAAGAAAAAAATTGTAAATAAGAATTAGTCATACAAAAGAGGCAGCCATTTAAAATTTCAATTTCACCATTCTTGAAGAAAAAAAAATAAAATCAATCTTTTATACTTACTGGTACACGATCTGGATATTTTCTGCGAATTTTATCACCTTCAGCACGTCTTTTCTCAAATGGATGCTCTTCCTTGTATTGGAACTTCATTTTTACCAAATTATTGATTAAATTTATTATTTTGAATTGATTTCACAAAGTGTTCTGAACAATGAATTTGCTTCTTCTTTTGCGTTGTTGAAAAAACAAAGTGAACAAATCAGTTCGAGTAGAAACTGAATATTATTATTATTGTTCCCTCATATAATTGCATAGAAATATGTACAGACTTGTCGAGTATAGAAATGTGAAACGGCGAATAGAGAAATGAGGAGTTGTCAAATCGGCGAATCGAATTTCTGCATCTGTTTATAATCCTCGGGAAGGAACATAAAAAATTCCTGAACTACATTAATTTCTAGCTACTTAAGAAAAAGTTATAATTAATATCAAGCCTCAATTTCACACCAAGTTTTCCTCGAAATATAATTTAAATAAAACCATTGTAAGTATTGTCATTATCCAGTGAAAATTAACCTGCAAATTCAATTTTATTTGCTATTAATTCAATATTCAGAGTGATGTGATAAATTTTGAGTAAAAAATAGATGAAATCATAAGAAACTTATTTTCATATTTTTGTACATAAATAAAAGTTCAATTCAAAACAAGCGAATTTTCATAAATTTTTCACATGAGTTGAAAATTGCTTTATTTGAAAGTGTCAAAATGACATCTATCATCATGTGTGTGTGTGTGTTTTTATATGCTGCAATATTTGTCTGAACTTTGCAATTAAATTTTTGTAACTAAAGCACATTTTTATACTTAGCAAATATAGAATTTTCTTTGTTAGTTTTGTAATTTTTTATCTAAGACTAGGATTTTTTTCAAATAATATAATGAAATGTCTTTAAATGAAGTGTTACTTGCAATATTTTCTTTTATCCTATCCATCGTGATTGTACTGGTTGTTGTTGTCATAGGTGAGGGAATATTTATGTGATTTCTTTGTAGTTTTTGTAATCACAAAGTTAATTTGAATAAATTTTAATTTAATGTCCTTTTTTATTTAGGTTGGTATCTAGTCTGGAGACTATTTTTATCAAGATTTAAGTTGGTTCGGGAAGTGCTTGGTCAAATTAACGACGATACACCAACACACTCAGCAAAAGATTCCTCTGGAAGAACAACAAGGAAGACGAGAAGAGATTGATATTATTTTTTTATTACATACTTATAAAATAAGCCATTATGAATATTCGATGTGCTAAACCCGAAGACTTGATGAACATGCAACATTGCAATCTATTATGTTTGCCAGAAAATTACCAAATGAAATATTACTTTTATCACGGCTTGACATGGCCTCAGTTAAGTTATGTCGCGGAAGATGACAAAGGTAATATTGTCGGTTATGTACTGGCAAAGATGGAAGAACCTGAACCCGGAGAAGTAAGCACTCATGGACATATAACATCATTGGCCGTTAAACGGTCTTATCGTCGTCTCGGACTTGCTCAGAAATTAATGAACCAAGCATCTTTAGCTATGGTCGAGTGCTTTGATGCACAATATGTGTCGTTGCATGTTCGTAAAAGTAATCGAGCTGCCTTGAATTTGTACACAAATTCTTTGGGATTTCGTATTCTGGAAATTGAACCAAAATACTATGCAGATGGTGAGGATGCATATTCAATGCGTCGTGATTTGTTAGAAATATCAAAGCAATTGATGCAAGAAGCAAAAATTGAGATGGAAAATAGAGGTGAAGTTCCAAAGGCTGTTCACTCATCAGATCACCATAAACATGATGGACATTGTTGCTAATTTTGAAAATTAAGTTAATAAATGATCAATTTATAAGGAAAATTTATTTATTTTTCTTTGTCTTTAACAATTTAATCTAATTCTTCTTCAACATTTGGAAGAGTTTTAATTTCATCTTTGGAAACGATCGCTTTCAATATATCTTGTAACTCTTTTGATTGAATAACCGTCTGTTGAGCATCTTCATCTGTTTGGTACTTAACCTTTTCAACTGTTAACATTTTCATTAAAGGAAGTTCTTTCTTAACATCCTCAAGTCTCAAAAGCGCAGCTTGTTCAACCTCAAATCCTTGAGTTAAAAAAAATATATATAACTGAATTTTGACCTGAATAATTTTGAATTTATAATTTTGAAACGGTCAATGACAGTAATATGAAACAAAACAAACATATATTTTGGTGGCAAATCTAATCAACTTTTAAAAAATATTTAGTTTAATTTAAAATTAAAATGTCAACCATTGAATTTGATTCAACATCGAACAATTCTGCTGCCTTAACATGTTTCGTTTGTAACACAAGTATATTCAATAATTTCAACGTATCATTTTACCAAGTGAACAAAATGGAAAAATATACCGGATTAGTTCCATTAGAACTTTTAAGAAATTGTGTTCAAGAGCTAGAAATTGAAGTGGATGATGCAGATAAAATTTGCTCAAAATGTTTTATACTTCTTCGGCAGTTTTACCAATTCTACAGAGAGGTTTTACGGATTTCTACTCATTTGAGAGCTGAACTTTATCGAAAATATGAAATATCCGAAGTTAAAAACGATCATGATGAAGATAATGATAATTTGATTTATTGTGGGAAATGTGAATACCAAACTACAAATAAAGGTCTACTCAGAAATCATCAAAGTTTTCATAATGAAAAAGTAGAATCTCAAAGTGACGACGATGATGACGACGCTGATTTCCTCGACGATGCTAATAAATTAGATAGTGATCAATGTTACTTATTGAGCCAAGTTGGAAGGCTTGAACGATTACGTATGGTCATGGACGAAAGTTCAACCAAATTTGAGTCTGATAATGAAAATGAAAAAAAATCAATGGATGATGAGTTCAAAACAGTTAAAAACGGAATTTATTACAAGTGTAATAGATGTTCTTTTGAAGCCAAAGATTGGAGAGAATATTTTGTACACTTGGATAAGACACATAAGGCATTCACTTCCACAGACCCACGACTTGAAATGGATGATACCTTAAATTGTAATTTTTGTGATAAGGAGCTTCCAGATTTTGTAGAAAAAAGTAAACATTTAACTGGACATCGACATGCCATTCGGAAGAAAAAAATAAGGGCCTTTTACAGAGCATTAAGAATTAAAAATCCAACTTACAAACCATTTACTCCAACAGAAAGAGAAATGTATGGAATAAGAGAGACTTTTGATTGCAGGAATTGTCATGCAAAGTTTCGGAAACAAATTGACATATTCAAGTAAGTTCTTTACCATTTTTTTTTTCAATTATTCATAATAATAAAAATATTTTTATTTAAAGTCATTCTCGGAATGTGCACCATATGCCACACGATCAAATTAAAGCATATTATGAAACAAAATACGATGTGACATGTAAAGAATGTAAACAAGTATTTCCATCATATAAATCTAAATTACAACACACCAGAGAACATCGTGATATGAACGAAATCGAAAAACAGTTTATTGATTTTCGTAGTGATTTGCCAATTGAAAATGAATCAATAATTGTAAGTCCTCCACAACCCCAAATTATCGTTGATCTTAATTTAGTTAAACATCCTCGTCCAAATATTGAGTCTCAGTTCAGAATGGTTAAATGTGATATATGTTCAAAGCAATTAATTGCTCAAAGTTTGGAATATCACCGAGGATTGCACTTGCAAGAATCGACCATTTCTTGTCATTATTGTGATCTCAAGTTCAAAGGTATCCAACAATTAAAAGCACATGAACGTCGAAGTCATCGTGACCAACAATTTATTTGTGAAATATGTGGATCATCGTTTAAAATGCCCAGCGAATTGGCCTTACACAAGAAATGGCATGAAAATCCATATCCATTTGAGTGTAGCATATGTGGAAAAAGATATAGATATGCCAATGCTTTACCGGTTCATATGAGAACAGCACACACGAAAGGTAATTTTACAAAGTTTTATAGAAAAAATGAATAAGACAGTAATTTTTTGTTTAGAAAAACCTCATAGTTGTAATGAATGTGGTGAAAGATTTGTCTCAAGTGCCAAACTACTCAGACACAAGAGAATTCATAATGGAGGGTTTAAATGTTCGCATTGCAACAAGGAATACTACACAAAATATGCGTAAGTATCATCAAAAATATTACCAAAAAATTATCTAATAAGAGTTTTCTTAGTCTGGCAGATCATATGATAAAAGATCATGGTGACGAATCATTGAAGCAAACAATTAGAAAATTCCGAAAAAATGCTCCAGCGAATCAAATTTAAAAATTAATGAGAAATATAAATAAATAATGAATAAATACCTTCAATACAGCAATCAAAAGTGTAACATTTGTCCAAAAGTTTTTGCGGAAGTGGAAAAATATTCCGTATGTGCACTACAGAGAAGAAACCAAAATCAAAACACAACATCGTTGGATGTTGATCACCAACTTTTTCATAACAAACAGCCCGAAACCAGTCCTGACCAAGAAGAACTAAACAAACTTCATTGTGTTCTGGCGTATACAAATGTTCTTCTTTCAAAGTCAAAGTTTTTCCATAAATCTGAATTTTGCGGTGTAACAATCCTAACTGTTGCAAATATTCTGCTGGAATGCACGACAATTCACCTTTTGTTATAAGACTTGTATCTAAAATGATGAGCTTCACATTATCTGTTTTTGTGAATTTAAATGTTGGTACATCTTTGAGTGAATAATGTTCATTTTTCTCTGGTGGGTCAATTGTAATTTCATTAATAAGTAAATCATTAACGCATTTTCCTCGATGATACAATCGAGCGGATTTTCTTTTTTCATCTGTGAATTCGATCGAAAGTTCTTCAGTTGGCTCAGCATATGTCAATGAGACCAACATACCAACTGCATTTAAATTGAAGTAATTTGCTGGTACATCTTTCAAAATTACTTTATATATGTAAATGGGTAAGTCTTTCAATTTTTCTGGTAATTTTCGTAAATTCAATAAACATTGTATCGATATTTCGCCAGTATCGAGAAAAGCAACTCGAATGTTATCACGATCCGTTACCTTCAAAACAATTGCACGATAAATATTACTATTTGGCATGAAAACGGCAACTAAATCACCAACTTTAGGTAATTTTATGATAATTGATATATCATGCGATGTAGCCAATACTTCTTGCAAAACTCTTGAATACCTTTCTGTTGTTTGAGAATCATTTGGTCGAACATATACAACATTTTGCGAAATAACAGAAGTAATTACAACGTATATGTTACGAGTAATTTGTTTGACATTCAACTGGAAATCCTTAGGCAAGGTAGGAGTTTTATTCAAATCTTCAGTATCTTGTTCAAGACAAGCAGTAGAGCACATAAATTCATTTGTTTTGCTATTTTTTCTCGTTGTAATAAGACCACATATTTTGCATTTACCAATTTTATCCATAACTTCGTGGAATTTCGGATGTCGTTTAAAATAGACTCCCTCTTTTTCATCATATTCACCTTCCGAAGTTGCAAGGAATTTTTGCATCTTAGCAATGTGTTCTTGTTTTACGCTGTAAGATAATTCAATTGAAATTAGCATAATTTTATAATTAGATGAGACAATACTTACACATATGTCCACACAAAATTTTCAAATTTATGAGATTTCGTTTTAGATTCCAAGTACTCAATATCTTCAGATGTCGTCAAAATATCACACAAGGCCAATTCATCAGAGAAATTGTTTGTCACATCGATTTTCGATAACAATTCATTGCTCAAATTAAACTTAACCAAAGGATCAGGTAAATTAGTATCGTATTTTTTTGTAAAAGGACCAAGAAATGTACGATTCTCAATTTTCATTTTAATTGTGTCATCAGTTGGGATAAAATTATATTTAACCTTTTCAACACGTGACTTTGCGAATTCAGCTCGTATTGTATCAAATTTTTGATTGATTTGCTCAATGGCAAAATGCGCTTCCCTTTAAATGTTAAAAAAATTAAGTTGTTTATTGATTAACAGAAACAAATAAATTACTCTGGTGTCTGAAAATCCACAAAGTAATAGCTAACTGGAGGTGGTCCAGCACCAACAGAATTCACAGTCCCGTACGATCCACATAAATTACGAATTGCACGTTCTGTATAATATTTTGGCACATTTGCAAGGAAGATTTTAGATCGTTTTCCATCGTGAATTATGTTTTCTTCAAAATGTTTTGAAAGTTCATCTTCCCATTTGTCCTCTTCATAAAATTTAAAGAAGTTTAATTGATTTAATCAACAATAAATCTAAAATATTTACCATTTTGAGGTTTTTCACCGGTATCTCCTGACATGGTTAATTAGTATTTTAATTTACAGTTTTTTTTTATTAAGAACGCGCTTTTACGGCAAGATTTTGAATGTGAATGTTTATTTTCATTTTCCATCTGTGTCTGTCATTCAAAACAAAAAGTGGAGGGTACAGGTGTTTCACAGTTTTAAGGGATTAATTTTTTTAATTTTATAAATTTCATTAAAAAAAATGGTTTCATCGTTTTAGGCCTTTAAATACTTGGCATCAACTCGTAGAAAACTGATCGATCACCATTTTTTGAAGTTAAAACACCACGTAAAACCCCCACTCCGATAAAATCCATTACCAGCACTGACCAATATTTCATTTTCATATTATGTTTATCACTTTTATATCATTTTTAATCATTTAAATAAATAAAATCACATACATTTACTCAAAAATAATAATAAAAGTTCAAAGATTTTAGCGTTCTAAGCATGTATCGCCTCTTCAAATCAATATTAATTGGAATACCAGTTGGAATAACATTTGTTGGTAAATAACCTTTTTGCCTTTCATCTCATAGTCACGTAAACCATTTTTTTCCTTTTTTATGACTATGAATTTGTTAACTAGATTTTCTAAATCAAATTAAATTTGACTTTTGTATTAAAATTTTATTTTAGATTGTGTGGGTTATGTGGCCCGAGTTGATGGAATATCTATGCAGCCTTGCCTAAATCCAGCTGATGCAACTACTACAGATTATGTTTTTCTTTCAAGATTTACCGTGAGAAATTTGGATATTAAACGAGGTGATGTCGTATCACTGATTAGTCCTAAAAATCCAGAACAAAAGTTAATAAAACGTGTAGTTGGACTGCAAGGTGATTTGATCACAACTCTAGGTTACAAAACACAATATGTTACTGTGCCAGAAGGTCATGCATGGATCGAAGGAGATCACACAGGAAATAGTTTGGATAGTAATCATTTCGGACCAATTTCACTGGGATTAATTACAGCTAAAGCAACATATATTCTCTGGCCACCACATCGCTTCCAGAAACTTGATTCGAACTTACCGAAGGCCAGACTACAGACACTTAGTATAAAACCGTTAAATATAAATGCAAATACGAGTGATAGCTAGAGTTGGAATATTATAAGAAAAATAAGCATATAAAAAATTTATTGACTGATAATTATTTTACTACTATACAAATTTTTGAAATGATAAGAATCAGTAAAATTTGAGATTCAACTAGCCAATGAAACAATTAAGAAACACAGTCACAGTGCAATTCTGTTGTTTATGATCTTGTATTATCCAGAAATGCTATAATAAGATCTTGTTAAGTCAAAATGTATTATTTATTACTATTTTTTTCAATTACTAGTGAACTAACATTAAAATAAATTGCAAGGGTACATAATAAAATGAAAAATTATATGAAAAGAAATTAATTTTATTTCAATTCGAAAAAACTTAAGGAAAACATGCCCAAGAGTCAAATCAAAAGAAAAATAAGTACACTGTAGTACCTTGAGTTATAGATTCTATTTTTTGCTTTAACAAAAATTGAGATTTAAAATAGTATCGTACTATGTTTTGTGCAGTTTGCACATGAATACCCCGTTGTCCCCTATAGTATAAAACTTTTTGTTTCTTATCAGAATATTTACTTTTTCTAATTTATATTAGTATTATAATCTAATATTGAAAATTTCGTTGTTAAGGTCTTATCAGGTCTTTAACCTGAAGGTAAGGATTAATTTGATTTGGCAGTTTGCACATGTGCTGTCTTCACACTCATTTATGTGCTGTAATATGTTTTTAAATTTAAACCATTGATAAGTTAAAAATAATTTCAAGTCAATCAAACATTTAAAATATTTTTAGTAAGATCAGTCTTGATTAGTATCTTGAATTGAAAAGATCGATAAAATAAATGGTTAATCGGAACATAATCAAATATTTCATTTAAAATAGCATTGATCTTGACTTTAAATAAGGTTGAAATTGAAAAAAAAACTTTAACGAGTAAAATATTTTTTGAAATGGAGACGGAAAGAAGTCCTTTTTCTAATGAAAGAATAATTGTCCAGGAAGGACATTTTCCTGTAAGACTTTCTCCCAGGGAGGAATTTGTCAGAAGTCGTAGTCCAAGTCCAGAAATTCCAAGTCTCAATAGAGAAAATGTATCATGTGATAAAAGTGAAGTAACGGATGTAGAAAAATGTGAAAAATCAGAAGAAAAAGAAATTGTAGCAGAAACACCAGTAAGTGTGCCATCTGACCCATTGGATTCATCTGCAAAATATAGAAAATACAGTAATATGGTACTGAAAGCAGCAAAAGAAGGAAAAATATTTCAAGTTATGTACTTTTTTGATGTAGGAAGGATTAAAGAAGAACTTCGTAATCGTGGTTACATTGAAAGTCCTGCACATCTCTTTCACACCGAAGAACAACAACTTCCACTTGAACAGTTACTCGAACTTGCAGAAGACGGAAATGAATATGAAAGAGCATTATTAGCGCGTCTTGTTGGCAATTATCCACCTGATTATTTATGGGTTCCAATGCCTTGTTACTATCACACATTTATGAATACACCAATGTTAAATAAAATTTATATTCGTGAATGTGATTTCGGATTGAAAGATGGATTATGTGATTTGGTTGCTAAATTGAATGAAAATGCGTTGATGGTCGATACAGATGTTAAATATCCCAGGTCATATGTTGCATATCGCCGGAAGGAAGTTGAAGAATTTCAGAGTGACTTTAAATTTACAACAGCTGCAAATCTGTTATTTTACTTATATGAACACGATATTTTTGAAATGTTTAGTGATGAGGGTACAATTGATCAAAATACTCTTGATGTTCTATTCAAAGTTATTTTAATGCATATTAAAAATTGTATTGAGAAACGTCCTAACATGCCCTTTACTCCAGAAGAATACGAATGGACGCGTATTTTAAAAGCAGCAAATGATATTATCAAAAATGGTGCCAAAATAAAAAGTGTTGGAGAAGATTTTGATATAATTCGGTTTTATGGAGGTCAAGTTAAATTTTGTGCTGGTGAAATTATGAGAGTATGGCCCAATCGTCAATTTGACGGCATCAAAAATGTATGGTTATTGAAGCCAGCATACAGTGGACAAGGATATGATATTGTTTTATCAGATAATGAAGAAACTATTATGAGTTACGTTAATAATTTAAAACGTCGATATATCATTCAAAAATATATTGAAAAGCCACTGCTAATTCACGGTCACAAGTTTGATATTCGACAATATTTCTTAGTGACAATTGAAGATAATGAACTAACTGCCTTCTCGCATCCAATGGCAAGCTTTAAATTTGCCTCACAGCCATTTTCATTAGATACGTTCCATGAGGCCGTCCATATCACAAACAGCAGTATTCAACAAAAATATATCGCTAGTCGATATGATGAAAGTCCTCTTCCACGAGACCACTTGTGGAGCATTATCGAATTCAAAGATTATTTAACGACAATTGGCCTGGAACATGCTTGGGAAGAGCTAATTTATCCTCAAATGAAACGAGCATTAATCGCAATTACAGTTGGAAGTTTACCGTATATTGATTTGAAACCAGGACGATTCGAATTATTTGGATGTGATTGTAAGAAAAAATAATCATTATAGTTAATATCATAACTAAAATTTATACTTTACAGGGATAATTACGGATAATTTCCAGGTTTACCTTCTAGAAATAAATTATGCACCTGGCTTAGGATACATCACACCAGTTTCAAAAGTAAAAATATTATGAAATTTTGTGTAAAATTAAAATTTATTTTTGTTTCAATTTAAAGGTGGTTTGCGGAACAGTAATGGAAGATGTTGTTAAAGTCACAGTTGATTGGGTCAAAGACAGAACTGCCAGTACAGGTGGATTTGAGATAATCTACAGAACTCCTATCTATAAAACTTTAAATAGCCGGTATGTTAATGCAGCTGATGAGGAAAAGAGGTTATCAGGACGTAATAAAAGTGCAACAGCTACTTGGATCAAATACATTCATAATCCAACTCCAATACCTTAGATTTAAGGTTAAATAAGAAATTTTCTTAATCTGATATTGTTTTAATTTTAAATAAATTTGAAGTTTGTCAAAATACATTTTTAATTTGTATAGAAATTCACATTTCATCATCTTCATCATCAGTTTTTGAAATTTTTTCAGGTAACCTTGTTTCGAAGATCAATTCAAAATCACCCGTAGAAGCTTTTTTATCCTTAAGATAGTCAACCGTCACTGTAAAAAGAGATTTATCAATATTTAATCATATAATTATCAAATTTTTACAATTTACCTTTCACGAGATCCTCCGTTACCTTTCCAACTACAATTTCGCTGACAGGACTGTAATATTCAAGAGAAGGACATCTGTTTATCTCAAGCAAATATGGTCTGAAATCATTTGTTAACATCCAATCACATCCAAACAACTCAAATCTCCCTGGAGTTAATTCAATGTTATTTAAACTAGCTTCCGTTATAGCTTGAATTGTACGAATCATTCTCGGATAAATATAATCATTCCACAGATATCCCTTATCAAATGTATTGAGATATAAAATAAAAGCTCCTAAACTCCACATGTGATGATAAGGTAGATTTGGATGAGAAACTTTTGCATATTTCATTTGAACAGCAGTGTTTGTGATATGTCGGGCTTCACTAAAATCTTGCAAATCGAATTGTTCAGATGCGAATTTGATTGTACATGCCGTTGAGTGACTCCATGTTCTAAAATAATTGTTGTCGATTGTAATAAGGAAATAATGACGAAAATCAAATTTTGTACGATAACATAAAAGAGGTCGTTCAAGATACTTTTGAATGACAAATGGCTTGTATTTATGGCGGTTAATAAAATCCTTTATTGTTGATGCATCACGTGACAAGAGAATTCCTGCTCCTTCTCCGGTACGTGCTGGTTTAATGAGCCAAACATTTGTAAATCCATCATGTTTTCGCCATGGCCACTTTTTCAATATAGAAGTTGAAACCTTTTGAAACAAAGCAATATTTTCTTTGTCATTTTTGACGCCCAAATTAAATTTTCCTTTTTTATTTGTCAAACATGTTAATGCATCAGTAAGACAATTAAAATTAAGTTCATCTTTTTCTTGATTTTCAATTATAACAGGTTGATAATTTTGTTTCCGATCTAGATGAATTTGAATGACTTTTAAAGCAAAATTAAGCACATCTAGTGAAATACTTCCATCACATGAAAAATATTCAACTGGTTCTTTTTTATTATTATTACAAAGGAAAAGAATTAACCCAGTTGCGAGTGTTAATCGATAATCACTTATAAATTTTTCAAAATAATTTTCACTTGAAACAATGTAAGTCCGAGGATGATTGATATCCGTAATTCTTGTTGGTTGATTTTGTCTAAATGTATCAATCAATTCACAAAGTCCATCCTTCACCACAAAATTACAACTAAGTATATTAATTTTATTCATAATAGCCACATATTGATAATATGAAAATGAAGATGTTCGATTGATCCAAATAAAGTCTGGATCACGTTCTCCTAAAAGTTTGGTCAGCAATGCCATTTCATATTCATTATTTGTTTCAATTTTGTTTAGCAACTCAATATCACTCAAATTATATAAATTATTTTGCCAATTATTTGAAACGGTTTCGATAAAACCACGTTTATGCAATTCTAATCTTATCTTGCCAATTCCAACATTCCCTATTACGCGAAAAACTTTACCACGAGCTATGGCATACTCAACACGTCGCTTATAGTAACTTAATTTTTTATCAATTTCACTTTGATTTAATTTACTAGCTGTTGAACTTTTTCGACGGACTATTTTTTTCACCGTTTTGTAAATAGGCTTTTTCGGAACTTGTTCAGTACTTGAATTCATCGTTTTAATACTTTCGATTTCTTTGATACAATTATTATTGACTACACTACACACACATCTAATTTGTATCAAAGGTGTCTCAACAATGGAATGACACAATACAAATTTAAATTATAAAAATAGTACTGCTTAATTCATATTTCATTATCAAAAGGTCAATTGAAGATAAAATTAAATTGAAATGAAATAAGTTGATGATGAAAATCGAAATTTAACTACAGCGGCATGCCGGTTATCCTATCTAATGATGATGGCAAAATCTTCCTTTTCATTTCTGTTAATTTAAGTGGGCTAAATCATTGGACCTTAGATCTTGGATTTCAACGAAATAAGATAAATATTCATTTCATTTTATTCATAATAAATCGAATTATCAGAACAATTCATCAGAAATTCAAATAATAAGCTTAAACGATTACCATTCATCATACGTTACACTTAATTTTTTTCGTATACCGATGCTTTAACGATTTTATCACTTTTTCATGCAATCACAACAGTTCGTGTCTATATTCATTTATTTTTTTATTGTCAGCCAGGATATTATCATAAACATCGTATAATCAAACTTGGCAAAATATCTATCAAAACACAATATTCTATTTTTATTTACAATATAAAGACATTCAACCTACAAGTTCCTCGCTTAATTATTTATGAATTAACAACATTACATTGTAGTAATATAATAATAATAATAAAAGTTATATTTAACGTCAAGGCTCATATTTTAACATTCATGTTCTGTGCAACAAACATGATGGATGGATGGATGGATGTATGTAACACTTGATGAAAATTTAAACATTTGTAGACAAGTTGGCAAATAGAATTTAGAATGGCATGTAGTTTGAACGTTAAAGCAACAATGGAAAAACTGCATAGAATTAATCAAACAAAGAAATTTTGTAGTGTTGCATTTCATTAAATGACTTTTTAATGATATTTGCGGGTAAAGTTTTTTCTATGTTGAAAAGCAATCAGAGTAATATAATAAGTGGGTTATTTCGTTTTTTTGAATGTAAATTAAAGGAAAAGTTTTAACTGTAAGAAAATAAGTCAAATGAATGAAAAATGTTTTTCACGCCATAATGATATTTAAGCTTTTTACAAATTTTGTTTAAATGGATTTTCTTTAAATTTGAAAAAAAGGATATTGTAAGCACCTTTACCTGTCATTAGCACACCCGTAAAAGCCATTGATCGTTTACGATCACATTTTACATTGAATTTTAGCAGTTTTAAAATTCCTGGTATTTCAATCACCGTTAAAAGTGAAAAAATCTGTTTCTGAGAAAACCTGTTCACCATTTTCCATGGAAAAGTATAAAAATAAAAACAGTACATGCATTTTTCATATAAATTTTTCTATAAAAACCTTTTTGTTCTATATATTTTTCACTTTTGATTATGTGTTTGAGGCACAATCGATTTACACATGCAACACATTACCGATATTTAGTTACAATATAACATAAAAAAAAATATTTTCACATGTCCTTTAGTAATCGAGTGACTACCAAAGCGTTCAGTTGAAAATAAAACACTTGAAGAAGAGTAATAACAGCTTTGTTATTGTAATTCATTCAATTTCTTTTTATTGTTAAGGCAATAATATAACTTTATATCATATAGTCCAATTAAATTAAACGATAAATTGCTTTTCTTTTATTTTCCATATTTCATTCAATAATAAAAAATAAAAAGAAAATAAAAAAATAATAGATATCGTGACTGGTGAAAAGTTATTCTTCATTGATTCGTCGTAAAACTATATAATTGCTTATTGAATAGCAAGTTTTAAAGTTAAAACACCTACCTGTGGAAATCAATTTATAATTCAATAAAAAATGTCTGAATCATTTTCATTGACGGCATCGGTGCAAGTAAATGAGGAAATTGTTGTTGATTGGTATAGATCAAATGATACTGGTTTAACGGTTATTTTAGCACGAATGAAAGGACCTGTATTGCATGCATATTTTGTTGTTCGTAAGTATTCAGTTTTTGGATTTTACTTTTAAATTAAACCTCTCTTATTTATGAATAGCAACTGAGCCAACAGACAACTCGGGAACCCCACATGCATTGGAACATTTAATTTTTGGTGGTTCAGATAACTATCCATATAAAGGCGTTTTAGATATCATGGCTAATCGTTATCTTTCATATGGATGTGAAGCAAAGTAAGTGTCGAACAATTCAAATAAAAGTCCTATAAAACAAGTAAATCGATATTACAATCATAGTGTTTATATGAAAGTATCTATTAATCATTCATTTATTTTGATGTTGTTCTTATTTGATATGAATTTATATTTCAGTACAAAAAAAGATCATACGTGTTATATGTTGGACATTGCATGTAATCAAGGACTTAATAAGTTATTACCTGTCTATTTGGATCATATTTTATTCCCTTTACTAACGGTAATTTTTTTTTATTGTTTTGTTTGTAGTTGGATATTTAATAATCCTAATTAGAGTGTGTATTAAATATACATTATTTTATTTTTTTGTTGAAGCAGATGGTATATAATATTCTGAAAATAAATATATGGGTTGAACTATTTTGAATTAACCACTTCAAATATTCTATAATTTCAAAACGAACCCATTACTTCTACCATGTAATCTTTTACTATTCTTTCATTGTGTTTTATATGAATCTGAAAGTCAGTGGTTTGAATGTCATTATAAAAATCATATTGAAAAGAATTGAATTCAGTCACATTGAATCAACCAACACTACATTTTACCATCATTAAGTTTTCATAACTTTTTATTGAAAAGCTTTCTTAATAGTGTCATTATAAATAATAATATATTTATTTTGTTGAATGATTGTTTTGATGTCTATATTTGTTCTTTTTTTCTGAACTGTTAGAATTATTGCTTTACAACCGAAATTTACCATATAAATGGAGAGGCAAAAGAAGGTGGAGTCGTTCACACGGAGCTATTAGCTAAAGAATACGATTGTAACGCCCTGGTAATGCTAGAAATTTATCGTAAGTTGTATCCAGGCACGGGGTATGCTTTTGACGCACATGGACTAGCTAATGATCTTCGTTCCGAATCAAATGTTGATATTGTGAGGAAGCGCCTGGTATTTTACATGTAAAATTGCATTAAACTTATTTTTTTGACATTACAGATTCGAGAATATCATAGCAAATATTACCGTTCTAATAATTTAACTGTCTTTATTTCTGGAATGGTTTCTCCTGAAGAGATATTTACCGCTCTAGAACCTATTGAAAGTAAAATCAAAGAAAAGGGGGATGTTGAACCGTTTGAAAATAAATGGAATACAGATATTTCACCATTAGAAGAAACTGTCATTGAACAAATCGAATATCCAAGTGATGAAGAAACAGCGGGATCTGTATTTATTGCATGGCGTGGACCAAACTCTATAACAGAACATGAAACTTTTGTCGCATGTACAATTCTCTTGAAATATTTATGTTGTGGCACAATTAGTCCTATTCAGCGTAATATGTTAGAAATTGATGATCCATTTGCAACTCATATTTCCGTTGAATTTTATGAACATGCTCAAGCAATGTTTATTATTAAATTGAGCGGTGTAAAAGTAGAGAAAATCGATGAAATTGATTCAAAGTTCATGGAAATTTTAAGTGGTATTGCTGATCAAGGGTCGGATGAGGAGATCGATATGAAACGTATGGAAATTTTAATACAATCCGAATTTACAGATGAATTGAATAATTTGGAGAGACAACCTTACTTGACGGTTTTCCAAAAAATTTTGCCTACCATGATTTATGCTCAAGAAAACGTAAATGAAGATTTATTAAAAGAAAGATTCTTTTACGATGGATTAACTGTTGAAATGCTTGCTAAGACCAAAGATGATTGGATGGAATTACTTCAAAAGTATTTCATTGATGGAAAACATGTAACAATTCAAGCTGTTCCAAGTCTAGAGAAATTACAACAGTTAACTGAAGAAGAACAAAATCGTCTTGAAACACTTAAATCAGAACTTGACGAAGAAAATTTAGCTTCAAAGCAAGCAGAACTTGAAGAAGCAATAGCTAAAAATGAAGAAAACCCACCTGAGGAATTGATAACAGCAGCTGAATTATTGGCATCAGCGGAAATTAAATTTCTCTGGAGTTTGCGTTATTGTTCATCGAGAGGCACAAATCCTCCTGGAATTAATCTTCAAAAAATGCCAGTTTACACAGAAGCTTATGATCTTTCAACAAATTTCATTTATCTTACTGTCACATTCAACACAGATTGTGTTCCAACAGAACTCCGCTTATATTTGCCGTTGTTTATTGATCTCATTATTAACAGTCCCATTGAAATTGATGATGAGTTGATGTCAGTCCAAGATATGACAGCTCTTAGAGAGAAGGATTTGATTTCCTTATCAGCTTACATTGGTATTTTGGATGAAGGAACTTATAGTTTCCTTCCATATTCCAATCACTTACAATTTTCAATCCAAGTTGAAATGGAAGATTATGAGATAGGAATAACTTGGCTTCATAATATACTTTATAAGACGAAATTCATCTCGGAAAGGATTAAAATTTGTGCAACGAAATTAATGAATACAATGATTGAAATGAAACGAGATGAACATATGGTGAGTCGCCAATTGCTTGATGCAATGTTCTATGATCCTACAAGTAACATTCGATTGCATTCAGTTTTGAAACAAAGACAATTCTTAACTGAAGTTTTGAGTAAAATTGAGGAAGGTGATGAAGTGGGTGGAGTAATTGAACAACTTAATTTTCTTCGTGATATTGTCATGAATCCGAACAATAATATTGCAGTTCATATTGCGACTGATTGGAGTAAATTAGCAACTCTTGAAAAGGAACTTGTTGAACCATGGTATGATTTATTCCCAGGAATTGATTTGGATGAAGTCCCCAAAAAACTTCATGTTTTACCCGATTTTGTTTTCTTTGATCTCTTGCCATTGGAAGATAACTCAAATGGAGTAATTGTAGGAAGACGCTCCGCAAAAAGTACTTATCTATATCAAGCAGTTCGTGCAATCAATGATTTTCGTGATCTTGATTTACCAGCTTTAATTGTATTTTTACAATATTTAACTCAGCCAGAAGGTGCAATTTGGCGTAGTTTAAGAGGAAGAGGGCTCGCTTATGATTATTCCATGAATATTTATCCTAATGAAGGATTACTCAAATTGAGTATTTGTCAATCAAATGATATTGTGGCTGCGTATCGAGTCATGAAAGGGATTATTGAAGCACAATTGCAAGAAAATGTGGAATGGAATGAAAGTTTGGTTGAGTCAGCTAAGAGTACATCTATTTACAATGCTGTCAATACGGAAGGCACTATCGCACAATTAGTTATGAGGTCCTTGATTGTTGGCTTTCAGGAGGTTCCTTATGATTGGAATAAGGTTTTCATCAAGGTAATTTTTTATTAAAAAATTTGTTTCAAAAAAAGTAATTTTTCTTAATTTTTAACTTAAAAAGAAATTACAAAAGGTAACAATTGAAAGCCTCAATGAAGTTGGGCAAAAATATCTCACCAAACTGTTTACGGAAGATGCACGTATAAGTTGTGTTTGCCCAATTGACAAAAAAGAAGAGATTCAAGAGGGAATTGCCGAATTGGGGGTTCACCTTCAAATCGAACCATCCTTAAACGAAAGTATTTTAGCGAAATTTTAAATCAACATATTTTTTGTGTGAAAAAATCTTATGCATTTACTTCCTATTTAATGAATTTTCATAGAAACATAAAACGCACACAATATTTTCAAATGAAGAATTTAGAAATACTATTGATGTTAAAAGTTTGTAGATCAGAGTGAAAACAAAATAAAAACTTACTCGTAAATTGTACTGCAAATGAAAAATTAAAAAACGTTTTTTTAAAGCTACTCATCATTTTCAAATATTTCTCTTTATTTTCTTTTAAATAGATATTCTTTCTTCATCGTTTTATAACAATACTTCATTCTTCTACTTTTTTTTATTATAATTCTAATTGTTAAGCTTTTTTCATAAAGGTTGATTCATTTTATCAACTTTTCATTGCATCCTGTTCTCTTTCTTTCCTGTATTTAATGTGATATTCATCGTAAACTAAAGCCTGTTATATTTTTTTTTTACTTAAAAGCAATTTCATTTTATTGTTTAATGTCAAGTTGATGATTTTTTTTAAATTTTATACGCAAATTCGAATTTAAATTAAAACAAAGTTTGTTCTTCTTGAAATTTTTTGAACAAAAGTAGAAAATGGATTAAGAAAAGACTTTACTATTTTTTTATGGTAGCGGTGGTTTGGTGTAGCTTTCAAAATTAAAAATATTTATGAATTGACACTGGTTTGATATTTCATTTGGATTTTAACATACTATTTTATTATTTTATATATTATTATTGTGTGAAGGCAAATGTGTTTATTTTTTTATTTATTATTTTAAAGCTTTTGTGTGTTTGCTGTAGTTAGTATATATGTGATATTTTTATAATTGTTTGTTTCATATCTTATAAATTTCTTAAATTTAATTGAAAAATGTAAAATTGAAAATGTTCATTTTTTTGGTTTCAAACAGTAAAATTTCGTGATGTTTTATTAAAATATATTTTTTTGCCCATAAGATATTGCTGTGTTAATGTTATTGCTTTTTTAAAATATTATTATTTTTTTTGAGAAACCTGTACTTTTTTTTCTTAAAATTGCATTACTGAGCATGGTTGTTTAATGTTTCTATTTTGAAAGATCCTGTGTTTTTTTTTTAATATTAAAGTTTTTACTTTGAATTCTACATACTGACATCTTTTCTATTCATTTTATCATTTCTTCTTAGAAATATTTGATCTTATCTCTTGATATTTAACATGTAAGTATTGAGAGATGATTTTTCTTTAAATAATTTGAATATATGAATTCCATTCAATTGAGAAGGACACAAGAACTGCATTCCAATGCATCACAGACAATGTGTCAATTGAAATGAATGATTCACATTTAAATATTATTTATAACTATTAAAATTAACTTAATTTTATAAATCATAATTCTATTAATTAAAATTACTATGGTAATTATGTTTAGGAACTCGTTTTTATAACTTTTTTTAATTTTTTTTTTCTGATCACCTATAGCACAAATTAAAAAGGGAAAATTAAGACTTTTTTTGTCATGCATAAATTTTCCTTTATTGACCTGTTATTTTTTCATTGGTTCAAATAATTTTTTTTCATTACAATATTTCGTAAATTCCTTGAAATTTTTATTTTTTTTTCTGAACGAGCCTAAACACATGTTACGCCAAAATATATTTTGACAATAAGCCAAATTACTATGATTATTTTTTTTTTATTTAAATTATGCACTTGATTAACGTATGATATATGCCAAAATTTTATATTAATACATTAATTAATTCTTAAGTAATTTTTATGAGTTTTCAACTTGAAAGACAATAAAACGACTGTGACGTTTCTCACATTTCATACCAATAATCTTATAAAATACATACGATAGTATTTTGGTGGAATTTATCAAAAAAAAACTTAATGCCAAATAATTTAGATCACAATTTTTTTAAAACCAAATAAATTAACTTATAATACAAACTAAATCACAGATAATTTTGTATATTCGTTGGCCTAAACGTTTGGTATACTTATAAAACTAAATAAATTTTGAAAATAAAATATTAAATAATAATTTTGTATTTTTGATAAAACCACCAAAAAATAAATAAATTTTGAATTTTGAAAATAATTTTGTAAAGTAGAAAATTTCCAAAAATAAATAATTTTTATGCCTAAATGTAACAGCCAATGGGTAATCAGTCTCACAAATTTCTTTCCTTATTTATGCCTAATGGTTATTTTTCGAATAAATTACATATCAAATTTCCTTTTTGGTATTTTTTTTTAAGATAATTTTGAATAAATTTTGTTTCCTTATCTCGTATTTTAAATCACAATCGTTAGATCTTGTCGAAATAGTTTATTGCTTAATATTATTTTATATTTCTTTAAAATTAACTGGTCGTCTTGGTAAAATCAATTTGCATTGTGATGATCGACATCTGAGATTAATTTACGAGCACCATTCTCGTATCGATGTGTTTTTTAATGAATTAAATGGAAAATAACAACGTTATGTGGATTCAATCCTTCAAAACTAAATGTCTTAATGATTAATCGTTACACTATATGATATTTTTTTAAGGAACAGTAATTACTATTATTAAAGGAAAACAAATATTTAAATTATGGTAAACGGGAAAACGAGGATCTGTTTCTACATCTAAATTATAATAAATTATATCGACTTTAAATTGTTAACGGAACTTGTATGTTGTACTAAGGTATTATGAAATTAATAATGAAGCGTGTGTGTTTGTTTTCATTCCTTTTAAAAACTGTAGCACTCATGTTTTTATATAATTTTTAACACTTTCTTCACTGTCTTTGTTGATAGACACTCTCAAAAACCGGTAAAGTAATATTAGTTGTTGATAAGCTATTGATAAAGTGATCTGTTGTATCGGGAAGTACCATTTTACCAAGACAACTTTTATGGTTTCGTTTATGTTGATTTAAGCTGCTATTTTTTATAAAACGCTTTCCACACAGTTCACAAACAAAAGGTCTATAAATTTAATGTTGGATGGAAACACAAGCTCTGAAATTTGAATTTGATAGAAAGTAAAATTAAATAAACTTACCTATCGTTCGTGTGAATTTTTTTATGGGACTTCAAGTCACCACGTTGAGAGAATGCCTTATTGCATACATTACACTGATAAGGTTTTTCACCTGTGTGAGTTCTAGTGTGTATTTGCAAGAGAAAAACTCGTGAAAATCCTCGACCACAATGTATCTAGAAAAGTAAAAAAAAATGATGAACGTGATATACATAAACGCTTCTAATTGAATTCGTAATTAACATAAAAAATTACAAGTACAGATATAAATTCTTCAAATTCAACGAAAATTTGAAATTTAAATTTTTTTCAAAGATTAAGGTCATACTCGCATTTTTTTGAAATCTCAAAAAACATTAAATTTAAAATAGCACTTACACATATGTGTGGTTTTTCATTTGTATGCGACCGGACATGAACTTTCAAGTTACTACTTTCAACAAAACTTTTACCACAATATGTACAAACATAAGGTTTAATACCGGCATGACGACGTTCATGTAATTCTAAAGCACCAACAGTTTTAAAGTGTTTTTCACATTTACTACACTGGTATGGACGCTCTCCTGGATTTAAACAGACATATTATTCAGAAAACGGAATAATTTGAGAAAAATTACCTGTATGTACTCGAACATGAGCTTGAAGAGACGATTTTGACATGAAACTTTTTGGGCAATGATCACATTTAAAAACTTTTTTAGCTTCAGCTCGTTTTCCATCTTGATCATCAACTGTCACTGGTTTTTCTCTTATAACATTCTCTACATGCTTATTTTGATGTTCCAAGTAAGCGTCAACACTGAAATTAAAAAAAAATTATGAGTGATTTTGCATGGTATCATAACTCAAATTTACAGACTTTCTTAATTCTTCATCACATATTCGACACTTGTATTTTTCCTGTATTCCATGTACTTGTGTCAAATGAGAAACTAAATTCTTTAAAATGAAAAATCCAGCACCACATTGTTTGCACTTGTAATTAATTGGTGTTTCCTTAACACTTCTTCTACACTTTCTTTTTAATCGAATTGTAGGTTGTTGTTCTCCGGAATGATCAATACAATTCTTGGGACGAATAATTGGTAAAACATAATTTATAATTTCGTCTTCTCCCGAATTTTCTGCTGAATTATTCATAGACGAGACAGATTCAAATGTTGTTGTTGCTGCACTACTAGGTGGTGGTGAATTTTCAGTGCCTCGTGATTCTTCATTTTGAGACTCAAGGGCATCACACAATGATCCACATTGTTGTAATAATTGAAGAGCTTGCAATGAAAATTCATCTGTTTCATTTAGCACAGCACTCGCATCTTCAGTCATGTCAGACAAAAAACTTGTTGGTGTCTCATTTGATAGCACGTTGTCTAAACCTTTACTTGGTGCATCTAAATCATGTATCGCCAAAATTCGTTGAGCTTCTTGTGCTTTGACCCTGAACTTGTACATAATAAGCAATGTTGTTGTACATTCGCCACACAAGTATTTTAGCCGGTCGCTCATCTTAATCTGTAAAGAAAAAGAATATAAAAATTATCATACATCAACGTTAAATCGCATTGTGAATGGATGAAGTAATAGTATTACTTAAGAATGAAAAAAAAATAGTAACCAGAAATTAATAATAAACATATTATGTATATAATTATACATAATGAAACGAGAGAGAATTAATAAATTTGAATTGTAAATGAATAAAACGAAGTTGATGATGAGACGACCACTATGCGGATATGTGTATTAAAGAAAATTTAAAATATAATTTTGTTCTATGATGAAAGAAACATAAAAAAATATATACACATTTTTTATACCAATAAATATGTAATGTGTATTTGCGTTGATCAAGATATTACAAACGAGGAAAAAATTAATAATAGTATTGGCATAGACCTTAAATTTAATTTTCAGTGGTGGAAATTAAAAAAAAATTTAAATGAAAAAAAAATCATAATTTTTTGAGATACAAAAGATTCTTTTGATTTATTATCTCAGATTAATCATCACTGATAAGATTTACAGATCAAAAATATACAGAGACCATCACTGTTTAAATCTATTTTACATACGAGACTTGTAAAGAGTAGGTATGAAAAAAATTAAACAAATGAATGCGTATCAAATAATAGTCGGGTTGTTTCACTATAGTTAAGTTAGTTATAGTCATATGTTCTTTTTATACATTAGCGAATAATTCAACGCAGACACGCAATTAATAGAATTTAAAATTGAAGAGTTATACAACCTTTTATTATTAAAAACTTTTTGATCATGGAAAATTAAACATAATTTAACTATTTTTTTAGGGTGAAGATAATTTAAAGTATTCAACCTTGAAATTAATTAAATTTCAAGTCATAAATTGTCTAAAGTTGAATTGCTCTGATAAAAGTGAACATATAGCGATTCTTGAACTCAAGGTCGCAGACACTCAACGATACGCACTTATAGTTCGCATATTATAATGCCTAACACTTTAGAATGAATAAGTGTGTATATTTTTTTTTTGATAATGTGTGTTTAATAAATAAACTAAAAAAATGTGTGTGTACACAAGTCACGACTTATGCGCAACGCGTTGTCTTTAGGTTGTTGACCTGACCAACAAAAATAAGCTTAATACTTGATAGCTAGACAAAAAAAAAGAATATAACACACTATGAATTTATAGAAAAAAAACTAATCAGACAAAAAAAGTTATTGATGTACATACCTCTACATCGCAACATATACGCAACAAATCGCCAAGCGTATATCCATCAAAATCATCTAGAACCGTGAAGAGTGAAACAAGGCAGTTGGATCCTTTTTGATTCATATGAATATTAGTTTCATTGTTATTTATTGTTTCATTCTTATTTGTTGTGTATGAGGTGCTCGAATGGCTTGTGGATGGGGATGATGATAATCCTAATCCATTTGAACTTGTAATTATATGATTAGAGCCTTCTGTTGATGATACAAATGATGAGTAAGAAGACAATTTCATCGATGGTACAAGGCATGTCTGGCAACACATCTCAGCCTCGACCACATTTGTCTCCATGATCCTCCCACACTAGACACTTAACACTATTGATTTAAACTTAATTTTGTATCAGAATCTTAATTATTAAATATGAATTTGATGGCCAAAAATTCAGAAGATGGTTACGCGGCGACTTGCAATGTTGCTTTGTTTCTAATGTACTGTATGTATTTTGACTGAACATGTAAAAATTCTGACAACTACATCAATTTCGTTCGAAAAGCAGACTCAGGTTTTTGTTTTGATAAAATGAATGAAGAAAAGTAAGGGAACCACATCAAATGAAAAATAAAATCATGAAAATTAGCAAAAGTGGTCACATTTTTCATAATTTTTTAATCTAATAAGAATCTTATAGGATTGAAGCAGAAAGGTAATCAATATTTTCATCCAAAATTGTTTATACAAATTTATGAAAAAACCATTTTTTTAACGGAAAATTTTCTCAACGTTTTGGATCACATGGTCACCATATAAAACTTGTTTATCTTTGTAAATTGTCAATAATCAAATCGGCCAAAATCTTTGAGTTAAATTAAGTTTGATTAGCAAAATGCTTTGTCTTTCTTCTCTTTAAATTTTACTCTTCAGGAATGTAACAACTTTATTTTAAAATGGAATTCAAAAATTACTTCAAATACCTTTGGAAAACAATGGACCGAAATTTGAAAGCTTTGGGCATTGTCACTAGGTGAGATTAAATATAAATTTTACGTGTCCAAAGTGATAAGAACAATACATTTTTTTTTTTTTGAAACTTTAGACCACAAGCTGGAAATGGATTATGGCTGAGTTGTCTTTTACCCCTTTGTTACATGATAAGTACGGGAAAAATGTATAAACAAGTGGGATTTGAATACAAAATTTCAACAATTATTTGCTTTGGATTGATGGTACAATCGGTTCGAATTTTCATCAGATTAATGAGTGAAAAATCAAGTTTTATATTCAATGTTTTCACAAAATTTCTTCCAGGAGCATTTAGTTCATTCCTCGTTTGGATATGTTTGAAACAGACTGAAATTTTTAGCATGATTTGTGGTTTCGGAACAACTTTACTTTATGATTTTATGTATTTGTATGTTATGAAAGTTTTACCAAAGAGTTTCACATTAGGCGAAGGTGCCATTGTGATGCAAGGTGTAATTTTATTTTTGTTCAATGCATTTTTGCAATTACCATCACATTACGTTAAATATGAGACTTTAATTGGTGAACTTAATACAATGAAAATTGTCTTGCAAATTGGTTTATTGGGACTTTTAATGATGATTTTAATGATCCATTTTGTCCCATTACTAAGGAAATGGATATTGTTTTATCCATTATTGCTATCGTTTGTTGGGCTGATGATAGCAATTCCTGATCCAAAAAATGTGCCTCAAATTTATACTTTAATCGATTTTATGACCAAAGATAATGAAAGGGTATGTGTAATATAATTTTAAATCATTCAAACAGTAATTTAATTCAATCTCTCATAGATGCTGATTATATTGATTTTCGCTCTTTTGGTCGCCATGGCAGTTTTGACAGTTGCCTTCTTTACAGTGAAAAATTTACAATCTTCAACAAGTGTTCGGAAAATTTTCCATGTCTTAATTATTTGCGTTTTCGTACCAGGAATCATCTATCAATGTACGTTACTGTTCGTGGCATCTGTGTTAATGCTTGCTGTCTTCATTGCACTCGAAACAATTCGTGTAATCGACCTGCCACCATTTTCCAGCATTTTAAATACTGCTGTCAGTACTTTCCTAGACGAAAAAGATGCTGGATTAATTGCCTTAACACCAATTCATCTATTGATTGGATGTTCATTACCATTATGGATACATCCAGTACCATGTGATTTAACAGATTCCGGTGGCTTAGAAATTCTTAAGCTATTTTCTGGGATATTGTCAGTTGGTGTAGGAGATATGGCTGCCAGTGTAATTGGATCAAGATTTGGAAAACATAAATGGAAAAATAGCATAAAATCAGTTGAAGGAACTTTAGGAAGTATTTTATTTCAAATATTGGCAGTTGGAGGATTGTGGATGCTTAAATTGATACATTTAAATTACTTGAAAATTTTATATACGGGAGTTGCTATAATAGTAAATGCTTTAATTGAGGCAAAGACTGACCAAGTAGACAATTTAATGTTACCTTTAATTACATTTGCAATTCTATCGTTAGCGTAAATTTAGAAACGAATAAAAAATCAATTGTTTTAATGAAATAAAAAAAAACTAACAGTGTTTTTCGAGGATCTTAAAACTTCATAAACTTTTATTTTTTATTTAATAACTTTAATAATATTTTACACTTTTAACGCATTATTTCTTAAATTTTCAATATTTAAATATATTTTCTCTTAAAATTTTATTAATATTATTATAATTTATTCTCATTCTCTTTAATAATCATTTAAATTTTAAATATATAGCTAAAAGTTTTGAATTACGTCGAGATATTTAGTTAAGTTTCATTATTTATGTTACTATATGTTAAAAGTGGTGTTAAATTAATTGTATGTGATAACTTTAAAACAAATCAACAAAATTATAGGAGGTAACATTGTTACGATATATAATTAAAAATCATGAGAGTCGTTGTTTCTTGTCTGTTTAGGATTATAAGCACTCTTTTAAGGTACAGGATTCAAACTATGTCAAATTAACAAAATATGGTACACACTGTCAATCAGGAGTTCTCAAGCAAATCTAAATCAACCATTTCCAAGTCAATTTCTTGTAATGAATTGATAATCATAAATCGACTAAAAATTATATAAAGACGTCTAAACCAAAGAAGCTGGGACTTGTGCTGGCACATTGCTTCTTGGGCAACACGACGATTTGCCCATGATAGGATGGACCTAAAATTTAGATATAAAAATAAGTTGCTGGGATTTGATAAAAACAAATGATTTTACCAATGAGAGGACATAAGTAGGCTTATCGGCAAGTCAAATAGAGATATGTATTTTCGCAAAACATTGACGGATTCAAGTGTTAGTACTTTACAACCTGAAAATAAAATATATATTAAATTTAGAATTATCCCATAAAAGTACCCAGAATATCATACCTTTTGGCAGAACTGCTGAGATACAGAGTGATGCCACTGCAAAAAATATCGCACAATGGTTTGGATGATGACTTACACCATCCTTATCAAAGGTGATAACTAATTGAATGTCGAGTGCTTCAATATGTTTAAGTACAATTTGCGCTATAATTTCGACTTTCCATTCGGTATTAGGATCATCTTGCAAGTGTGTTGCATTTAGTAGTGTAACATCACTTTGGTCAATCGACAACACTTCACAAGCATTCCACAACTCGGTGCGACGTTCTTTGCCTTTCTTATCAAAATTACCATTAGACAAACATAAAATAAACACTCGACAATTTTCATCTCGTTCCTTAAGGCTTAAAATTGTTGGTGCAAAGAACATACTTTCGTCATCTGGATGTGCTGTTACAATCAATACCCGTTTAACCTTTGGTATATCCACTTTTCGAAATGGTCCTCGGTGTCGTCTCCACCATCCTTGCGAATAGCAAATTAACCAATAAAGTAAAATACACCCTAAAGTGTAAATTACTAATAATATCACTAAATGTTCCAGTGCTTTTGATATATACTTGACAAAATGATCTAAAATTAAATTTGCATAATCCTGATCACCACTAAAAATCAGAGTACTAGTTGTTGAATTTAATTGCTTTAAATTATCCAGTAATGCTGTTGGTAGATATGAGGAAAAGGTAAAATTCATTGCACAATACACACAAAATCTATAAATTCAGCCAAAATTATTATTTTGGTGGTTTTGGCTGTTTTGAGGCCCCGAATACTATCACCTTGATACCATCAAGTGATGCTGTTGAAGAAAAATTTTGAATTTGTCCAAGAGAATGAAATAAGGACAAAAATTTATTTTATTACTCACTGAAAGAAAATTTTTGCCATTTTATACACAAATAAAAGGAATAGTGCAGTTTTTCGCATATTTTGACAGATGCAGTCTCAATACAATTTTGGTAAGTTTTTGAAATCGTGAGAAATTCCAAAATTTAATCACACCAAATCAAAATTCAAAACATAAAAATACTTTATTAACCAGTAAAATATTATAAATAAAATTTTAATGAATATTTACCTCACAACCATAGATTTGATTGAAGTTAACGCACGGTAAATATTGAAAATTGTAGAATCAATTATTTTTTATTTATCAGAAAACAAGTGTATTGCTTACATTTAACTATCCTTACAATTATTTTAGTCGATTGAAAAGATTTTTCTTCAATTTACAAGTAAAAAATAAATGTCAGTCTGTAAAATAAATTTGACGATGCGCCACTGTCAAAAACAAAAACAATAAATAAAAAAATCCTCGTGTGGTTTTTATTCAGATTTGTAGGAATAAAATAAGGATAAAAAATGAGTAGTGATGACGAAGATGTTCGTACCAAAATATCAAATATGCCATTTTCCCAAGTGCTTGAACTGAAATCAAAACTAGGAACCACAAATTTCAACGAAGTGGTTTTTGGTAAGAAGAAACGAACAGGAACAGACTGTAAGAAGCAAAATAAATTCGGTATACGAAAATTTGAACGAACTCAAGCAGATGACGATGATGACACACCATTTGAGATGAGTTCGAAGAAACCAGTGCCCTTCTTAGGCTCAGATGGTCTTTCTAAACGAAAACGCAAGGCAATGCAAAGACCAGTCGTTCGTGATCCCCGTTTTGATAGGCATTGTGGTGAATATGATGCAGCTTCTTTTCGAGAGAATTTTGATTTTGTCTTTCAAATGAAACAAGATGAAGTGAAGGAGCTTAAAAAACAACTGAAAGTTTGTAAAGATCCAGAAGAAAAACAAAAACTAAGATTTGTTATTCAGAGAGCTGAGAATCAAGTGAGAGAACATTTGAAACAACAAAAACTTCATCAAAAACGAGCACAGGAAAAAGAAGAAGCTATTAAAGCCATTAATGAAGGAAAACGACCTTTTTACATGAAAAAGAGTGAAAAACGAATGACTGATTTAGTGGAAAAATATGTTGATTTGAAGAATTCCGGAAAATTGAAGAAACACATTGAAAAACGACGAAAAGATGCAGCAAGTCAATCAAAGAAAAAAATTAATCTTTAATAAAGGTTTACTAAATTTAATTTTAATTATTCTCTACATCACTATTTTTCTTTCATCTAAGCAGCACCAGTACGTAACATTTTCGCTTCTCTCTTTTCTTGTAGCTCTTGTTTTTGTCTCGCCACAATCTCTTTGCGTTCCTCCAAAAACTGAGCATACTCATCTTTATCCAAATGTTTGACCACTTCAATGCCACAACTTCTCGCAACTCCAATCAGCGTCTTGCACATTTGCTCAAGTGTAAATAATGCATTACATGGATCTTGAATTTTTATTTGTGCTATTTCATACAAATGTTTCAGTGTAATTTTTCCTGACACTTCATGTCTTGGATTCATGGCACCTCTTTGGATGCCAGCTGCTTGTTTTAAGTAATAAGTTGCAGGTGGATAATGTGTTACCAAAGTATAAGAGCGATCAGAGTTTACATAAATTCGACATGGAATAGGAATTCCTTCTTTTATATCTTTTGTTCGCTCATTAAAATCTTTGACAAATGCTGCAATGTTGATTCCTCGTTGACCTAGTTGAGGACCTAGTGGTGGCCCGGCTGCTGCCATTCCTGTAAATGACAATAAAATGTTATATTTGGTAATACAAAAATAAATTGAATTTTACCTGCAGGAACATTTGTTTTAAGTTTTGTAGTGTGATTCACTTTTTCAACAGCCTTTTTCAAGGTTCTCATTTTCCCAACAGCTTTTGACATGGTTCTGATTTAAGTTTTAGATTTTATTCAGTTTAAAAAATTCAGATTTTCAAGATAGAGGAAAACAAAATCAAAGAAAAATGTGATGAAAATATAAAAGTTCTACTCGCCGTTTTGATGGCCCGAATTTCTCTACTCGACAAGTCTGTATATATTTCTGTGCAATTATATGTGGAATACTGTACGGTTTATATCAATTTGGGTTTCTTCTGTAGTTAATTTGTACACTGTCAAAACAAAAGTTGAAAAAATAGAAAATTCAATTGAAATTATAAAATAAATTGTAAATAAGTGAATTTTATTTCATAAAAATAGTTTTTAAACCAAATTAATGATTCCAAGAGTGGATAGATCTACTTGGACTGTTTGGAAATACGATACTTATAAAAATAAATGAATTATTAAAAATACGTCGTGTTAAGTTGTGTCAAAAAATCCCACACACACACAAGCTCGTATACACAATTAAAAAACAAAACAATATAAAATCTATTCAAGCCAAAGCAAAAATGTATATTTTACGATAAGCACAATTGAATCCTTCCGGTTTAAATTTAAAAGCTCATTTTTGAGGAATTTAACTAACATAACAATGTCCAGTTCAGCTACAAATGAAGTAACGTGGCAAAAATTTTGCGAGCATTTTGCAAAAGCATCTGCTGTAGATTTTAGTAAATCGGTGCTACAATTTATTAACCGGATGCCAGAAGTTAGTCGAAATCAGATAACACATCGTGATTTTATGAAACAATATGTAGAGAATTTTGAAAAGTTTTTCGAAAATGAGTTTTTACGAAGGCGACAAATGAAGGTAAGGATGATTCACAAATTGTGAAATAGATAAGATGACTAATTTTTTTTTTTGAATGAATTTTAGGCAGGAAATGGCACCGCAACTGTATTGGAAGAAAGTGACCAATCAGAAGACACAGACTCACCAAAAGTTAATCATAAACCATTTTTTCGTAGATTGTCTTTTAAAGGACTGAAAAAGGGAAAAGCGTTTTTCAATAGACAGCACTCGGATGAAGTTGAATTATCTGGAAGTAAGCAGAATAAAACAAAATTAGCTAAAATTGTAGTAGAATGTAGGAAAGAAGGTCCAGTAAACCTTTTGATTCCTGATGCAAATCCCAGTCAACCTGATAATTGGCAAAAATGTCGATTAGTGTTAGTGAAAACTACGGCAGGATATATGTTAGAATTTTATGTGCCACCAAAATCACAAAAGCCACATAAAGGCGTATTTTGTTTCTTGATTATTGAAACAAGGGAAACAACAGCTCTTGAGATGCCTGATCACGAGAACACTTTTGTGTTGAAAGCAGATAACAATCAAGAATTTGTGATCGAAGCAAAAGATGCTGACGATATGAGAAGTTGGTTAGCTACAATCAAATATTGCATGAAAAGTGCACCAACATCACAACCATTGACTGATCTACCAATAACTAGTCCTAATTCGGTATCAACGTCGAATTTGTCTGATATAACTTTAGGTGCCATTGGAGGAGTTCCTGCTGAAAGCACACTAACACTAAATTCAACAACAATGAGTCAATCAGCTACTACAGCACCAACAGCAAGTGGAGTTGATGTCACGTTGAGCAACAACGAGCAACTAGTACTAAGTCCTAGTACATTTGATCTTCCAGATACTGATGGAGAACAAGGACTTGATATCAATACAGATTTAACAGCTGTAATGCGTGAATATCCCTGGTTTCATGGTACATTGGCTCGAGCAGAAGCTGCTCAATTGGTACTACGATCGGGAGCATCAGGACATGGTCAATTTCTTGTACGACAAAGTGAAACGCGTAAAGGTGAATATGTATTAACATTCAACTTCCAAGGACGTGCCAAACACTTGCGTATGACTCTCAACGATTTGGGACAATGTCGTGTGCAGCATTTATGGTTTCCCAGTATCACTGAAATGCTGGAACATTTCCGTAGTCATCCAATACCACTTGAATCAGGTGGAACTGCAGATGTCATTTTGACAGAATTTGTTGTTCATTCACCATCACTCCAGAGTCCTAGACATGTGAGATAGCTTCTCAAACAACTAAATTCATGATTAAAAAATATTGTTGCAGTTATAGTTTATCAGTGTCAGTTTGTTTGCTTTTTTAGTTTTTCTTTCACTTTTTTTTTATTTTTCTTTCTTTTTTTTTGAATTAACTCTCTACAATTTCAATGCAACCACCACTAAAGTAGTTTTCAATTTTATTTTAAATTAATTTTTATTTATCCACAGTAGATTTTTGATTTGAAATTAGCCTTAACTTAACTAAAAAAAAAATAACAATAATTTTAACCCGAATAATTTTAAAATAATCATACTCACATATATTTTATTATTATAAATTTCAGCCAAATCAAGTCGTGGTCACCATGAATGGATCTGTACGAATTAAAACTTGCGATCTGGAATTATCTACCATACCTCTGCATCATCAATCATCTAATACTGCCAATAACAATAGTGACGGAGAACCAACTAGAGCAGTTGATAATCAATATAGTTTTGTGTAAGGCAACAAAAAAAAACAAAGAAATTATTTGATGCTTCTCTATTTCATTTGATTTGATTTTAACTTGTACATTTTATTTAGAATGTAAAAATATGGAATTGAAATTGTTTTTTTTTATTGAAATGTGCAATTGAATTTTATTACATAATGATAGAAATCAAGAATTCTATAAACTTTGGCACATCATTGTAAATTATGACTATATAAACTAAATTAATTTTAACAAAGATTCTTATTGTTAAAATAATATTTGTTCAAATTTTTGTAAAGCTTTAAACATTTAAAGAAAAAAAATATACATTAACGAATTGTAACTGCTATACAGGTTTTTTGAAATTATTTTGCCATTTATTGTAATGTATTTTTATTTTTCTATTTCTATGAGAAATTCTTAGTAATGTTTATATGTAATGATATGAATTTAAACAAAAAAAATCATAATAAAAAATGCTTTTGTATAAAAAATAAAATGATATGGCATCTTAAACATTATTTTCTTAAAATAAAAATCAATATATATTTTCATAAAATTTGAAAAAAATCTTAAATATTTAAATATCTAAAGCTAAAATAATCAAAATTGTTAAAAATCATCTTTTGATTTTCATTCACAAAACATGAAACCAAATATTGATATAATTATTCAACTTCATTTTGCAACACTGTTTCATCATTAAATTTAAAATAATATAAAGGCAAATTTAATCACAACATACTCCAGAACATTTAAAATCCAAAAAATAAAAATATGAGGTTCAATTTTTGGCTAACGAAATATTTATTTTGTTACAAATTATAACAGAAAAACTACAAGAAAATAAAATATTAATTGTGTAAATGTATTGTATTAGTAAATCATTATTATTATTATAAATATTAACATTATGATTGTAAAATACATTGAAATAGAAGAAAAAACACAGGACAGAAATTATTATTATTATATATTATATTATAAACGAAATAAAATGGATAAAAAAATATATAAATAAATAAATAAATTATTCATAAAATTGTTTTTGATTTTAAAATTTTTCAGTTTAACTTTGATTTTTTTATAAAAAAAAGTGTTAAACATGTTTGAAACAAGTCAAAAGGGTACAAAACATAAACAATTCCTATAGGAAATTTTGTGTACGTTTCATTTTTAACTCAATTTCCAAATAACCAGAGATACACAAAATATTTTTCATTCATACATTAGTTTAGCTGTGAAACTCGAAGGTGTACATTAGCATAGGAAATATTTACAGTCGAAAGACCATTCACATACAAACAAAGTAGAGTGAAAAAAGAAAGAAGAAGAAAAAAATTTTGCTAAGAAAATTGTCTACTTTATTTTCACATTAAAACCCGTAGATTTCCATAATCAAATTAGTAATCAACACATTTAAATTACAAAATCTGCATAATGAAACCATGAGATTATGCCAAAAATGTTGGTTGATTCGTAAATTAAATTAAAAATACTTAAAAAAAAGTATAACATCAAACTTTGAAGTTTGATTGCTTAAGAATTGTAGTAATTGAATGGTTTTTTTTCTTTTCCATGTCTTAATATCATAATTAGTGTGCTTTAAAGCATAAAACAAAGTTATATTCATATAAAAATGATGTATATTAAAAGATTTTTACTGTTTCACAAATCACAAATAAAAGAATAAAAATAATGCTCAAGTAATCATGGAGGAATGAGAATAAAAAAAATTATCAATAATAATAATAAAAATACACACACACACACACACAAAAGTGAATAAATAAATATTTCCTCCAGTTTTAAATTTAAACAAAATATTATAATTTGTGCAAATAAAATTGTATGTTTCACTGAAAAAAAAAAACATTAAATATACAAATACTTGTATATGATTGAATAAAAAAAAACAGACAAAATAAATATTTTAAGCAGTAAATAAAATGTATAAATAATAATAATAATATTACATAAATAAAAGATACATACATACATAAATGAGTGCATGCACACGGTGACATATAAAGTGCAAGCAATCAATTTAATACTATACACATATTTTTTGATCCAGTTCAGTATTAAGCAATCACAACAAAAAAGGAAAATAGCTAATAAAATACATAAATATAAAAGCTGTTTCAGTTCAGCCACATACCAAAAAAAAAATAATATATTAAGAAATATTAAGAACTGAACATAAAAAAATAAATCAGGTAAGTAAAAAAAACATAAATTTTATATTGATTCATAGACAAGTAATAATAATAAAATAAATAACTATAAATAGTATTTTGTGAGAGAGTCAGGTAGCCAAGAAAAAGGAAATTATTAGAAAATTTGTTTCTAAGAAGCAATGAAAGTGAAATTTGGATATCAAGGCAAAAAAAGGTTTTTTTTGTATGTTTATATATGAATGAATGTTATTTTGTGCTTTATTATGATTCATCACTTTTAGGATTTGTGTTGTCATTTTGAAAAATGCGAAATATTTTGCAAAGAAATTAAGTTATCTGTGAGGTTAATGTCCTTGAACAAGGTTGTGATTAATTTTCTCAGTGCATAAGGGTCAATTGGATCTATGCTTTGATACACTTATCACTAAAATTTGGAATATTTAAACTCAATTTCATTTTCATACAGCCCTCGTAGGAGCTATTAGCTCACACACATAGGTAATTTATCGGATTATGTTAAATTACTATCAATTTTAATGATTATTTCATGAGATGCGATTTAATAAAAAAATGGGAAGCTCCATTCAATTAAAAGCCGGATGTATGGTAACGAATGATTAAGGTCTCACAAATTCCAAAACAAGGGTAACCCCAATGAGCTTCTATTGGCTTACATGAATGAGGAGTCTTTTAACCCGAATTTGATGTAGTTCGAAATCTCAAAAAATTACAGTGAAACTTCATAAAAGCAAAGTATTTCAATCCCTGAAATGACTCATAACCTCTATAGGAGCTATCAAAATTACGAAGATGTACCCAAAATCATTTCATGAGAGCTACTCTGAGGATAAATTTATCTGAAATCGACCTTTTTACCGTTACACCACACTTTACAATTAAATCAAATTAAAAATTTCATAAAAAATTAATGTCACGCTTCTTATAATCGTTTTACAACCATTCAGTTTCCATTTTTCACACAACTTCTTTCCACGCACATAATTAATATCAAGCTGACCATTAAAAAATTATAAATATCTATTTATTTTCTATTCAATTAAGTTTTAATCTACTCTGTAAATTGAAAATGAACTCAAATCACTTCAGATTAGTAGACAAAGCCGGCAAAGTAATAAGACACAATACTGAAGAAATTCAATTAAAATTCCGTACACGCCTCTTAAATGTCAATCAAATGACCTCATGTTTGTAGTGAATGACCTAACACTGAGGGGCGTTTTTAATTTACAGTGTGCTGTAGCATTTTAGTTAATTTCACTTTCTTCTCTTTTCAATTTAATGAGTAGCACTGTTCAAATATAACAAAATTCTTAAGTTGAATTAACAAACAAAAAAAAAGTTGTTTTTCTTACCAGACATTCAAATTTGTATTAATCGACTCGTAATGTTTGTTTTCAAAACACATTTCAGTAGCATCAGTTTAACCATGAAAGGTCATTATACTTTATTAGTAGATG
>LN483389.1:854285-901352 GCA_900002565.1 Culicoides sonorensis | reverse complement strand
CTGAGGAAACATTACCTAAAATTGTATAAAGAATCCATTTTTGCTTGACTGATGTGGATTTTATTTTTCTAAAATTACCCTAATACACACATATAATATGAAACATGTTACTTTTTTTCATCACTCCTCATTTAAATGAAGAGTATTATGATTTTATATATATTGAAAGGAATAAAGCGCTGGAAAATTTCTTCTTTACTTTGTTTATTTTTTTGCTAGACAAATATTTTACATAAATGTGACAACGTCGTCGGTGATGATGATGATGATGATGGTTTGTAAAATAAATTGATTGTATGAAGCGCACATTGTCAACTGTGGATTTTCTTGTAAAGCTGACTTAGCTTTGGGGATTAGTTGACACATTGCGGTAACTTTTTTTATTCACGTCTCACTTAATTCAAGTGAATGTGTTGTGAATTTTTTTGCATAATCGAGCTTGGTCAGTGTTTTTTTTTATTTTTTTACTGGACAAGAGAGATTTTTGGCATATGGACATGATTTGAACCCGTAAATTGAAGAAATTTGTTCTTTGTCCATCGTGTAACTTGAATTTATTTTTTTTTCATTCAGAAATAGCAGGAAAAAGGTATTAAATCCTGATGAAAAGCCAACTGATTCAATTATTTTACAACATTTTTATTTTGGACACTTTTTACAAGGAATTTTTATGCATTAGGGCATGTTTTAATGAGTTCAATCATTGGTGAGACACAAACGACAATACACCAGTTGTGTGAAATGTGAGCTAAAATCCCGCCATTTACATTCGTATTTATTAGTTCCACAATTGGCAGCAAAACGCCACTTCCGTGAATGCGTCACACCAATGGTTCAATTCAAAATAAACTCAGTTTCACGAAACAGACTGAACTGTTTTTTACAAGTCCCTCCATAATAATTAGTGTCAACCATTAAAAACATTCCAAATGTCATCCAATCTGCAATTAAATGCATATTCAACAATCGCCATGATAACAACTGACAATGTGCAGTCAAGATTTGTACAATGATTTGTGATTAAATGTTAATTTTTATATTATTTGCATTGCAAATAATTTTATAATAAAAAGTAGAACTCAATTGAATAGTAATAATAATAAAAATACAGTTATATATCTATTTTGTGTCTAAAACCTCTTTCCAAAGCATAAATAATTTCAAGTCGAGGCGTGTTATTTATTCACAATTTTTATTTTTTCATATTTCAACGGATATTCAACACACATTTCAGATCTACAGATCTGCAGTGTATTAAACAGCAAAGTAATAATCATTTTCAGAACATTAAGTTGACGTCTACTTGACTACTTCCAAATAATATTTAATCATACTCGTTAAAGATAAATTTTATTTTATTTTCATTTGTGTGTATTTTTTAAATGTGAAGAGAAAAATCAGACACAGAAGCAAAAAAAATTATTATTATTCTTATTATTTGTTATATTCATAAATGAGAAGAGACGAGAAATATTATATTTAAAAATCTTAAAAGGCGTCTTGATGATGTTGCTAATTACACTTATTAATAGTTTTCAAGTGCATTTGTCGTCGTTGTCATCGTCAAGATTTTATTGTAAATACAAAAAAAAATAAAAATCTAAGAAAAAAAAATGTTATTTAAATGGATGAGTGAATAAAGTGATTAAAACCGAGATTAAAATAATGATGAACAGTCATTACAATATTAATTAAATATAAGCCCCTGTTATTTGATATCTTCTTGAGTTTGGATATCATTTCAATATTGAATATACAAACATTTTAAATGCAAAACAAAAATTGTATTGAATAAATTAGCGTTCTCACATTAATTTTTTAATCAAATAACAAAATTTTTGTCAGGTGATAATAATTTTATGCAAAAACTTGTTCATCTTGAGTATTTTTTTAAATTAAATTAACGAAACTTATCCTCCAAAAACGGTTTTCATGTCAACTGGTTTATTTAATTTCAAATACCGATGAAAAATTCATCCTATGAACGTAATGATCCCAAATATTTTTGATGACCGGTTCAATGAAACCGAAAATTGACACCACTCCTTACCAGACATGTTAATTTTTGATGATGAGACTCGAATTTTGTTTCACTAATTTGATTATAATTTTTCTTGCACTCCCCTTTAAAATTTTAAAAACACTTTGAAGTGAAAATACTTCCTAACACAAGTTAGTCAAAATTTATTCAATACAAATTTTAATCTCACCTTGATTTATGTTTAAATGATATCAAAGAACAAACACAGCAGGAGGTATCACAAAAATTATAATCGTCTCTAAAATTTAATGTTAATTTTTGGCAAAATATATGACTTTATATTCAAAAAAAAATATCTGAAAATTAAATCAAATACAAATAAATTTAAATTTAAATAACTACTAGTTGTCCCTGAGTGTGTTTGTTTTATTGTTATTTTTTTTAATATTATATATTTTTTTACTATCACTTACTATCCCAAGCTTACTTATACATTTTTATGTTATACACTGTCTTTTTTTGAATAAAAACGCGAATATTTAGATATTAATATTAAAATAAAATAAATTTATTTATCTAAGTGAATGAAAATATTTATAAATGTTTACCTTTATTATTTTTATTATTATTATTTTAAGTTCACAATCAAATAAACGATTTCATTTTATTTTTATTATTTGGGCTCGATGTGAACAAAAGTTCAAAAAATAAAAACAGATAAAATAAAATATCAAAGTGTTATGATTGTTTAAAAATTGTCTAAAATGTGTGAATATTTAATTTAAAAAAAAAACGTATTATAGTAAAACTAATAAATAAAAGTAAAGTTTTTGTTGCTAAGCGAACTGTTATGCCAAAAAAATAATAATAATAATAATAAAAGATTACTGTTTATGTGCATTAGATCATGATTTGCGTAGGTTGATAGTTATTTTCTATGGTTTGTAATAAATTTGTATAACATTCTTATTATATTGTTGAATTTATATTTCAGTTAAAATTGTAGAATAAGCTTTTTTTAATGCTTTATTTGGTTTATTTAATTAGAATTGTTTTTTATTTTTAATTCAATTGATTTTTAAGTAATTATTTGTTCTTACACTGAGATAAAAAATCATGAAATGGTAGGCTAGAAGTAAGATTCATTATAAATTTTATGTGGATTTACTTAAAGTTACGGCTTAAAGGCTTAATTTGCTTGAAGTGTTCAGGTTTTTTTTAACATAAATTGTTCTTTAGAGACTTTTGATTCATTCTACCAACTTAAAAATAGGTCGTGGCATGGTCCCCTCCTTCACACTCTCCTAGTAAAATGTCACTATATTCTCGATATTGGTTGCAAGTCCATCAATTTCAGTCATCCAAGTTTTCTTGAGCGCGACATTAATGACTTAATTTGTGCTGCTGTTAAAATTTTTATCACACATTGCCATATCATCTAATATCAGTTTCCTATCCATGTTAATGTCAAAGAAGGGACTTCTCAAATTGGACTAATTTCAAATCTTGATTGATTCAGAATGAGGAGAGTAACCATTTGCTACCAGATTTTCAGCCAATTTAATTGGTGCTGCTCTTGATTTGAGTCTTCTTGGTGTGTGGGCAAGTATGTCATCATGAAGTGGAGTGTCAGTCAATTCGATTGCTTTGTTGTATTCTCGTAGAAGTGCATTCTTTCTAACAATTATTTTTTTTTAATGGGATGACACTTCTGAAGTTTTAATCTAACTTCATTTAAAGGTTATCTGAACTACTAATTCCAATAGGTCAGAGATATGATTTAACAAATACAACGATAGCTGAGTCAAGCTCACTGCTTATTTTATCCTTAAGCCAGTCCGCAAGCATTATATACTTACCCGTTGCGTCAACAGTCCAATTCTATTTTTTTTCCTGAAATTCTAATTAATTCAATTCAGCTTGAATCACGTCTTTAAAAACCCCCTGATCTCACTAAAATAATTTCTCAGTGTAATTCAAACTTACAAATAATTATTTTACTGCACATTTTGATACAATCACTTTATTAAAACTAATTTGTAAAACATAAGCGTATCTAAACATCAATAAACCCACTTGTATATTTTATTATAATTTTTTCTTGCTCATTTAAATCGCAAAACCAATATTTTATGCCAATTTTCTTCAATATCATTATTAATATTATTATTATTAGTAGTACTCGTTTCAAATACACACTTATTATTACATTTATACATTTAAAATATATTTATATAAGTAAAATAGTCAATCTCGAGATTTTGATCTACATAAATAAATTTACTTGTTTTTCTCAGTTTATTTATTCACTTTAAACACATGATGTCTGTGTTCGAGTAAGCAATAATAAGCATGATGCATTTTATTTCAGATTTTATTTTTTTTTTTTTTGTAAATTAATAATAAAATAAAAAGAATGCATTTTATTATTACTTTAATACACACACATTCTAAACTTTAGTAATGAATTGCATTTATTTTAGTAAAAAAACTTTATCTTTCAAACGTTTGTATTGAAAAAGCACGAAATAAATCGAATTCATATAAAAAAACTAAAATTGTGTAGCTTAAAAAATTTATTTTATCAAAACAAGTAAATCTTTTTGTGTGGGCTACCTATTTGTTTATTTTTCATGGAGTGTGTGTTGAAATATCGCCTTATTTTAATCAATTAAATTTGAATTTATGTTGAATGTTTATAAACACGATTGAATCGTAAAAACAGTGTTCATTCAATTAAAATTTCAATTTGATAGATTTAATTATCCTTAAAATTATTATTATATGAATATTATTCGTATTTTCACTGATTAACCCCAAATATTTCATTTCACTCTCAAATCAATGCACATAAACACGTTAAATTTGCGATAAATATGTTGTGCCAATTATTCGAAATTTATTCAAATTCTATTGATTGCATTTCCTGATCCCATTTGACATTATTTTAAAATATATAATGAAACCTTGTTATTGTTGTTGTTTATTATTATTTTATATATATTTTATAATCAGATATTTCACACTGCATATGAATGTGAAATGCCACACAAATATTTATTTCATTTAGAATTTATTCATTTTAACAGTATAATAAATGGATGTGATAAAATAATTTGTGTTGAAATTGAATTTTAATCATTATCAAAGTATTAAAATGCTTATTTCCACGTTAAGATACTGCATAAATTGTAATTTTATCATTGAAATTACTGTTTAGTTGCAATAATAATAATGATTGTTTATAAATTATCACTTAATTTATCATTGCACTGTAAGATTGAAAACACACTTAAAGCCTCTTAAAGAATAAAAAATATCGAAGGCTCTTAAAGAATAAAAAAAAATATCGAAGCCTCTTAAAGAGAAAAATATCGAAGCCTCTTTGAGAGAAAAAATATCGAAGGATCTTAAAGAGAAAGAATATCGAAGGCTCTTTAAGAGAAAAAATATCGAAGGCTCTTAAAGTGAAAAAATATTGAAGCCTCTTAAAGTGCAAAAATATCAAAGCTTCTTAAAGAGAAAACTATCGAAGCCTCTTTGAGAGAAAAATATCGAATGCTCTTAAAGAGAAAAAATATCGAAGGCTCTTAAAGAGAAAATATATCCAAGCCTCTTAAAGAGAAAAATATCGAAGGCTCTTAAAAAACAAAATATCGAAGACTCTTAAAGTGAAAAAATATCGAAGCCTCTTAAAGAGAAAAAATATCGAAGCCCTTTAAAGAGAATGCTCCTGAAAGAGAAACCCTGCTGTGGGGTAAATTTCGGAGCGTTTTCTACTTATAGTGCATTTTTTATGACAAATTTAAATTTTATCTTTTGAAGAACTGAAAAAGTCCAATTTCAGAAGTGATTTGGTAAAATTCCATTAATTTTCATTAACAAAAAGGATCAAAATATTCCCTAAAACAAACATTAATTGTTAATTTTCTCTAATTACTACCCTTTTCATGTTCAAATAACACACCATTTAACTTCAAATCACTTCATTTATTCAAGTTAATCTGATCCCCAAAAAATTTATCAACAATGTTATCATTTAACTTGAAATAATCCAGCCAAAAAATCATGTGTTAAGTGTTAAAATACCAACAACAACATTATTTAAGCTAAGCCGCTCTGAAAATTGAAACAATACGAAGAGAAAACACACAAAATATGTGGTCATCCAAAATTTTATAACAAAATTTAAATTTACACACTTATTTTATACCTCATTCTGTGTACATTGAACACCAAAATGCACAAAATACACATAAAAGAGACCTAATTGTATGTATAACAAACATAATAATAATATAATGCTAAGTTCAAATAAAATTGTTATTACTGTTACTCTTTTACTTGTTTGAAATGTAAATGAAATGTCATTTGTTTCAATTTTTTTTGTTACCTTACATTTTATTTTAACCATATTCTAAACGTAAAATGAACAATTCGATGTGGTTTTACGGTATTTGGTTACTCAAATCCAATGTTTATATATATAAAAACATTTTTTTCTTTTTAAGCTGTTTAATTTTGATGTTTTTTTTCTGTTGTTAACTCACTACTAATGTGAATGACACTTCATCTATTATTATTATGTGTTAAACTTGAATTATAAATAAAATGTACAAAATATTTGAGATTGTTTAGTTGTGATTTGAGTATGTGTGTTTTTTTTTGTGTATTACATTGAGTACGTAGGCGTACTAAAGGGAATGTTTAAATATAATAAAAAAAATTAACTACTGATTTGTTGTATATTGATTAAATATGAAATTATGTGGAAGTGAGTTTAAAAAAAATGATATTTTATGTGTATGTTTTATTAAAATGATGGAATTCTCTTAATTTTGTGATAATCATCACAACAATCCACGCATTTATGTTTATCAACTTGATCAAAATGTAAGAAAATTAATAAGATGTAAAAAAATGTAAAAAGAGATGCTGAACAATGAAATATGCCTTAAGAAAATTCTTGACGTTTAACAATGGTATTCTAATTTTTGTGTTAAAGTGAAATTTTGTGGTGAAGTATTCAAGAATTTCTTTTATTTTTTTTATTTTCTTTTGTTAGGTCATCTTTTGAATGACCCTTTTTTAAGGTGTATTTGAAAAGTATTTTGGGAAACCGAAATTGTTTAACAAAAGTTTGTTATTTGACTTATTTTGAAGTTTACTCACTGAAATGTGTTAGGCATTTTTATCCCACTGATTTTTTGTCCAGTAGCTTTTGAGCTGGATTTCTTATAGAAGGTCTAAAAAAAATGATATTTTTAAAAGATATCGGACTGATTATTTTGGATTAACAGCAGAGTAAGATCATGAAATTTGTTCGTCTTCGTACAAGATTTCTGTGGTATTATACGAAACTTTCAAACGGCTCTCCTGTAAAATTTTTGTATGAAACTCAAAAATTTCATCCAAACAAAAAGTGATCAATTTAACACAAAGAACAAATCATAGAAGAAAGTTTTGCTCTAAACTTAATATTTCTACACACTCAACCTAAAACGAGTGAGAACACCCTTTCCCATTGGTCTCCCACTTGTTTTGGGTTAAGAGTGTAAGGGAGGTGATTAATGGGTTAAGAAAGAACTTTTCTTTAACCAAATCCAAAGGTTTTGTACCAAAATCTGCACTTCCTCACACTCCAATTGCCATTAAACCATCCTCGTCATAGTAAGTTGCCTTAAATGCTGATTCAACTCAAATTTACGCTTCAACTTGTTTTTACACTAATTCCTAAAAGTAAATAAACATAAATATTTTCTCATAAATTATCTGTATCCAATCACGCTAAAAGCACTTAAATTAGTTATACATTAATTAATTCTCTGATAATTTGCTTCATAGACAATAAATTTATTATTTGAACTTGACCCTCATTCTTTAATATTTTATTGTATTTGCTTTTAAATGCTTCTCATTGTTTTTATATATTTATCTTTAATTTTTTTTTTGCTTTGTTAATAATTTGCTTCTTCTTTTTCTCTCTTAATTACATTACATTAAAAATCTTCTCCGATTATGATAGAGAACACCAACAATGTTCAACGGCAATTATAATTAAGTGTAAATAATCAAGAAATATAATAATGCAAGAACAAAAATTATGATTAAATTTAATTAAAATGTTATAAGAAATTATAATTATATGGAAAAAACAAACAAAAACAAACACAAACCACTTGATTTTATCTTAAAATGAATATTGAAAAAGTTTTGTTAATTATTTTATTTTCAATTTCATTTTACTTTAAAAAGTTTTCCATTCTAATTTAATTTGTTTTTTTTTTTTTAATGTATTATAATAAGTTTTTTATGAAATTCATGTTAATTTACACAAAATCATTGCTTAAAAGCCTACTCAGAGTTAAATGTTCATGACATAGGTCAATTACCTTTTTTTTTGTACCAAAATGATGATTTCTCTCATTTTATTTTATTTTTATAATAATATTATAAAATTTTTTTCTGACCCAAAACTTTTCAATGATCATATTAAAATTTATTTTAAGACAAAAAACTAGCAAAATAAATTAAATGCGCATAAAATCATAAAATGCGACGCATCTCATTGTATTCAATTTTATTTTCGATTTCAATTCAAATCAATTCAATGTATGTGAATATAAAATGATATTTTTTTATTATATTATTATAATAAACACATTAAATTTATACAAATACAACATAAAAATGCTTTACTAATTAGCATTTTGAATGCATTTTATTTATATTTTTTTTCATGTATTTTCATTGAAAATCGTGCTAGTGTCAATATTTTTGCTACTAAAATTATTGATTTTTTTTTGTATGTTTTTTCGTCTTAAATTTAATGTGTTTTATATTTGTATTTATTTTAAATAAGACGCAGAGTCGTTTTTTTATTTTATTATTTGTCGCATTTAAATTAAAAGAGCATATTGAATTGAAATGAATTGTAAAAAAAAAACTTTAAATTAAGACAATAAAATAAAATAAAAACTTATGATTGCGACAAAATTATTGATTTTATTTGTATTTTTTCATTATAAATATTATGATGAATTTTACTCAACTCAATTCAAAAAACATAAAATTTAATGAATTATATCATAAAAGATAATAATCAAGTAAAATTTTTTCAACCCACCTGGGTTAAAGATCAATTGTATGATTAAATAAAATTAATTAGACACCTCATTTATCAACATACATAAATCATGTTGTTTATTTATTTATTTATTTTTACACAAATAAAAACATTAAACATTTTTTTTTTGAATATTAAACAAAAATAATAATAACAACAATATTTTGATTTGAATTGATCACGCGACATTTTTTCATTTTTTATTATTTTTTTTTATTAAACGACAATAATCATAATAAATAAATACACTTTTTTTAACATAATAACTCGCATGTTCAACAAAACACATATATTTCGTGATATCTTTTGTAATAAAACATTCTGATTATCATTATTGAGAATAAAAAGAATGTGTTAATGATAAATGAAAAAAAAATACATATAAAATTTTTAAATCAGAATCGTTTTGCATGCAATAAAATTAAAATTCATTTGCACACACACAGTGAATATGAATTTTAAAATGTTGTTTTAATTCTTGCCAAAGCGAATGATTAACATGTGCTTTAAACTGTCGTAACATTATTTGTAGGTGTAGGTGGAGGGACAATTAATGTGCAAATTTTGTACTAATAAATAAATAAAATGATAAATGTAAATTAAAATTTTATTACAGTGCTGGTGTGTGATGTGAAAGATGTTTCGTAATTGCATTAAAATTTTAATATTTTTATTTATTATTATTATAATCGTTTAATTATTAAAGTTGCTACTAATTTTAAAATCATTTAAATGAAAATCATTATTAAAGTTATTAAAAAAATTGGAATTATGATAACTTTCTTAAAATAAAACTATTTCAATAATAATTTTTTTTTGTTTTGTTTTTAAATTAAAATAGATAATGAAAAAAATGTTTAAATGCGATGCAGAAAAAGTTTAACTCCATTTATTATATTTTATATTTTTAACATAAGAACCAATAAAGTCTTTCTTTTCATAGTTATTTTCAAACTTTTATCACACTAAGCACAGGCAGATGATTGCAAAATATTATTTATTGTGCGGAAAATAGCAAGACAAACAATTTGTATGGAATAGACACACTTTTTCTTCTTTTTTTTGTTTGAAATGTAATACAATAGCACAAAAGTACTTTTTTTTGTTTTTTTTCCTTTTGTTTGTTTATCTTTAAAAATAAAATAAAAATATTAAGAAAAAAAAACTGAACTGAACTTTTTGAACAGAATTTTATCAAGAGTTTCATAAAAATACGTATAACAAAAAAAAATATTTATAAATTAATAAAAGTTATACATTTAACTTAAATTTTTTATATTTTAAACAACTACTGTATTATATTTATATTAATTTTTTTATTTTATTTTATTATTATTTTAAAGTGGATTCCCGGTTTTTGAAAACTCACTTCTATCAATTTTATGAAATTTTATATGTTTTATCAGTTTTGTCTTTTGATTTTTATGTTTTTATATTTTATTATGATATGTATTTTTTATGATTTTAAAAAATTTTCATGTTTCATGTTTTCAATGCATGTTGTAAAATAAAATAATAAAACATTATTTTTCATCTAATAAAATTTGTATCTCGATTATTCATTTATGAAGTAAATCATAGTAAAAGAGACAGTATAAATGAAAAAAATATAAAGACTCACATAAATTTAATTAAATTAAAAAGATTTTGTATGAACAGTAAAATTTTCTCATTGAATCCAAAATGATCAAAAGTTACGTTAATGCCATTTATGAAGGTAAAAAATAAGAAATTTGAACCAAGAGTCGAAAATTTGCAAAAATTTTTAAACATTGTGGCACCTGGAGAAATAACTAAGACAAATTATAATAAAACATTACTAGCATGGACAAAAAAGGGCATATCGAGAAGTTTTAAAGGAATTTTTGGCCAAATTTATGCTCTAGGACCCAATTCATGACTCTTTCTTCCAGATTCTCGGGATTCAACTAAAAATCTTTTAACTTTCTGACAAAAGCTCGAGTTTCATTGATTCTCCTCATCTAAATTGGCAATTTGTTGAAGAGAGAAGATCCCAAGTATGACATCTGACGTGAACCTGCCAAAGTCACGACATTGCTCAAGGCAAGTTTGAAGTTTGTTTGACATATTTCAGCACATTCATTTCAAAAAGGCCCTTAATGCGTAAAATACCTTTGGCATGCCGATAATACAGTTCAAATGTACCAGTGAGGTTTGGTAAGCCATGTATAAACTTCAACGCTCGGTTTTGCAGGAATTGCAATGACTTCAAAGTATTCAAAATGAACAAATAAGGCAACAGACTCTAAATACTGGAGATTTTTGGTTTGAAATATTTTTTTTAAAGTTAAATTCAAATTAACTCCAACTTCGAGAAAGAGTTCAAAAACCTGAAAAAACAACAGTCTAAATTTTGACGGATTTGGCAACACGGCTTGAAATTCATATTCAATTCCATTCAGCATCATCATCATCATTAAAATTCAAGTGAATCTTATCCCAAGATGTAAAAAATAAAAATCAATAATTTTCTTTCATAAACAAGCATAAAAATTCATTTTCACATGAATAATCCGAAACATTATTAAAATTTTATGTACAACATTCAAGTAAATTTTAACATAATAATACACAAAACCAAAAAAAAACTCAATAATAAAGTCCTTATAAGGTACTTAACTCCCCATTGTCCAGTTCAACTATGAATTGAAACAACATCCGATTGTATCAAAAAGAAAAAATTATCATCACATTTTATGGCATTATTCGTTTCCCATATCAATAATAATGTTTTTTTTTCCTTGTATTTTCTTTCCAGCATTAGTCCATTAAAGAACTAACCACGTTACATTACAATAAAATGAGAAAAAAAACAAGAGAATATTCAAAATCATTACTTTTTTTTACGATTATTGTGTGGAATTTTATTACCCATTTTAGTTTGATTTCAAATGATTTTCCTTGATAATTTCACGTAAACCTGAAACTAACTTGTTTTGTTTCAATTCTCACACTAATTGGCCATTATCTAATGATATAATAACATTCAAATAAAAAAAAAATGTATATTTGTATAAATATAAAAGTTAATATCAAAAGAATCGCAAAAAATAAAACAAAAAACAACAAAATTAATAAATTAATGATATCGGATATGAATAAAGTTGTCAGGTGTGTGTTTGGTATATTTTTTTTTTTAATTTTATCAATATACAAAATCAATATCAGACCGAAAAAGTCATTAATTAAAATTCAATGTTTATGATCATTTTTTGACACTTCAAGGCTATTTATCATCCATTAATTTGTGTTTTTTTGATTAAATATTCAGATTGCAATCAATTGAATAAATAAAAAAATATTTAAATTATCGAATTTATTTCAATTCAAAGAGGAATTCTTTTGAATTTCAAGAGTTTTCTTTTCAAAATTGACCACACTTTTAAATTTAATTTTCAATTTAATTAATAACAAAAAATATCATAAATTTGCTGTAATTTGAAGTAAATTTCAAACTAATGAATATTAATTATCTTTTACTTGTGGGTGTGAACATGGGATGAAAAGATTTTTTAATTGACCGAAATTTTAAATATTTTATTAACTCATTCTCTTGAAATTAAAGAGATTAACCTTAAATGTAAACTTTGACAAAAATGTTTTTTAACTACCAATGAAATTACAACAAAAAAAAATATTTTCATTTAACATCAATTATTTATTCAAAAAACAAAAAAAAAGGTTCTTCATTTAATTTTCTATTATAATTATTATAATTCTTGGTCAAATTGTTTCAGTTAAAATTGAATGAGTTGTGCTGAGTAATTAAAATGATAATTATTTATGATACAATTGTGGTTCAACTTTTTTTTTGTTTTATTTTACTCTACGTACGATGAATATTATTATCATTGTTTTATTTTAATTTAATTTTTTGTGTGTCTTTTTTATTTGAGTCTGGGGTTAATCTTTATATAAATATGCTTTGATAACCGTGATAGACATGATTAAATACTGTTTTATTCATTGTGTTTTTTTTATTTAATTTTAATTGTGAAATACAATGAAAGACTTGATTAAAATCAAATTTCATGACAAAATAAATTCATTTTAATACGCTTAAGAAATTTTATTTTATTTTATTTCATTTCATATGATGATTGTATTGAAAAGCATTTTAAAAGTGAATTTCATTAAAAAAATTAGGGGATACCATATGAATTTCAACCTACACAAAAAAAATTTATATGAAAAGAGAAAAAATATTATAATTTTACATGTTTAAAGTGAACATTTACGTTTACATATGGGGATCAAAAAGAATATTCATAATAAAATTAAAATATAATTCCATAAAAATAATTCTCATAAGGTGATTTAAATAAATTTCATATAGGACAACGTTTATTTTATTAAGTCAGAATAAGTTCTAACGTCTGACACCCACTCTTATGATCATTTTATGATGATGATTTTTGTATTAAATGTTAATATTTTGACATAATAATGCTCTTATTTGATGTTGAATTGGATTTGGTTTGGCAAAAAATGATTAAAACAGTTAAAAAAAATCCATGTGGGTTCATAGGTTTTGGGGTTGATGAACCTAAAATGATGAGATTTAGTTGTCATGTTTCATGAAAATTCTTTAACATTTAAAGCGTCAAAGGTCAAAGCGTAGTCCAGGGTCCATCCATGATCTTGCATGAGTGCTCATTGAATGAGAAGATTCTTTACTCAGACAGAAAATGTAAAAAAAATCTGTCTAGTTTGTCCTTAAAAAGGCTCAACGGCTTTCGATTCATTTTCCCATATTTTAATTTTGAGGCAAAATCAGGCAAAGTCCTAGGCTACAAAAATTTAACATTGACTACTTAATTCTATTCTTAAATTCATATCTACTAATACTAAAATCAATTTTATCACAGGCTGCATTTAATTCCCTCATCACTCTTCTCATGGGTTGGTAAAAAGTGTAATTTCTCCTGCTAGCTGGGATGTCTTGTGGTCACAACTGAACAGGAACACGGTTTCTCACTGTCTCCCACTGGTGCCGCACTGGTTTTGGGTTAAGAGTGTAGTTTCAGAAAAAATCGAAGCTCTGAACAGTCCCACTTTGAAGAGAAGACGTCAAAACCAAACATAAGTGTTGCAGTTGATCGACGATTTTCCAAAGATTCCATGTTGAAAATTTGACACATTTGCTTATAGTTGAGATTGTTGTGATCACGATGAGTCGACTTTAAAAGCCTATTCTGAATTTTCTCAATTCCAGTGGTATATTGCTGGTAATAAGGCGACCACACCACACTACAATACTCGAGAACCGCGTGAACCAAAGCATAACCTTATTTTTTCCTACAAAAATCAATTAAATTTAAAATATTCTCCATTCAATTTAATTCTGCTTTCAATCAACCAACTCTTGTCCATTCAAAACACACATCGTCATATGAAAGACCATATTCCACCCCTTTTTATTTTATTTCATTTAAACCGTAAAATAATGACAATACACTTACAACTATTCTATTCAAGTGGTAGCATGAAAAAAATAAAATGAACCGTAACATATAAAAATATAATGAAAACATAAACACTTCATCATACAATTTTGATACAATTTCACAATAAGGAGAAATCAAACTAAAACATTTCACAATCCATTAATAATTTAAACATAATTCAATGTTATCATATTAAATTTGATTCTGCTTTTAGTTTCAGTGTATAGTCAAATTTGAATCTAAAACAAATAATAATAATAAAATTTACATGATTTTATGTTGAATGGTCTGAATATTTAATAAAATTGAGCTCCCTAAACAAACATTATTTTGCCTTTTCATTTTAAATTTCAAGGTTAAATCAAGAACATTAAAAAAATATTAAAAATTTAAATACAATAGAAGAGTGATTTTATTTTAAAGTTATAGAAAAGTTGTTTGATAGTAAAAACGGTGACAAAATAAATTTATATGATAAAATTTGACAAAAAATTCTATTTATTTTTATTTTTTTATCATCATCGTCATATTAAGATTTACTCAAAAGGAACGACGGTAGATTAGAGCAGATGTTTATTAAAAATGTGTTTTTTTGTACACGTAAAAAGAATAAGAGGCAAAAATTTTAAAGGTAAAGGTAAACAACATATGTCGCAAGACTCTATCAGGACACACGTGTTACGAAACATGCATATTAAATCTTAAAGGAGTTCATTTGTAATTTTTCTGTATTGAATTTATTAGAAAAAAAACTTACTACGTCGTAGATTATTATTTCATAATAATATTAAATTATGAAAGACAGGAACACGCTGAATGAATTCTAAATAAAAAAAAAAATTGAAAGGTGAACATTAAATTAGAACGTAAAAGAATGAAAGATCATAGAAAGAAAAAAATAAGGCAGCACATTTTTTTAAATACAATTCAATGTGTTTCCTAATTTTTTCTAATGAGAACTGTTATTTTTAATGCATTTAAACGAAGCACACACACTGTACGGGTTTATTCTGGTTCCTTCTTCCACCTTTCCTTGATTGTATGTTATATTTAAACAGAAATTTAATGATATACCAGTCAGATGTTTGTAGTTTTTTTTTCTACTCTAGTTAATTCTTATTATTATTTAATTCGTATATCGCATATAAGCTGTCATGGAATTAGAATTTAGAACTATTATTATTATTTTTTTTATCCATGTTCGTATTTGTGTGTCTACAGAAGACTTAATTGAGACCGATTACCAAATGTTACCTTTTATGAAATGAAATGAGCCGGTTACCGGTTAAATTTTTGTGTTGTTGTGAATTTCTTTCTTTCATAACTGTTTTAATTGTATGGGAAATATTTTGACGTTATCAAAACTTATTCAGTGAAATTCATGTACCAAATTTTAGCTCCATGTTTGAGTCATTAATCGTTCACTACAGTCAACTTGTTTTTTATTGAATTCAGTTGAAGACTGGAGGCAGATTGGGAAGGCTGAAGATTTTTAATCAGAGTTATTTTGTATCAATTCTGGTGTTTCTTTTCTAAACCTAAAATGAACGTTAAGAAAAATTCTTGTACTCATACACGCAGGGTTTTTTCCAAATTCCAAGCATTTGACTTAAAGTAAATCAATCTAAGAGGGACAAACGTGGCCCTCTTAAAAATATTTTGGTTCATCGTCTTATTCTCCATTTTCTGTGCGTACATAATTTGGCAATCTGCTCTATCAAAGCCTGCTGAAACATTGACTATTTTGTGAAAAAAAGTTTGTTGTTGTCAGTTGCTGTAAAAGAAAGTTTAGTTAAATGCGAGATTTAGAAATATTAAACAGATTACCAGGGTTGTAAATAAATCTCAATCCACCTCTAGTTTTGGGCTGGTGCTGACTCCTAGAACGGTACAGTCAACTTGTAAGTTGCAGAGTATTGACATCAGTTCCATGAGTGCCAATACCATAATATGATCAACTTTAATCCATTCATCAAACATTTTCTTAAAACAATCAAGTTCATTCATAGACAAATTTCATTCCCTCGATTCAATTGAAATCGCCTCAAGGTCATATTAAAAGATAATTTCATTTCATATCATAAAAATAAATACTCAGTTTAAACATGATTTCAAGGAAAAAAATACTCATAATAATGAGAAAATCATTTAAAACCATCAATCTACAAATAAATTTGATTGCAGTTACTCTGCAGTAGGTCTCATCAGTCATCATAAATAATACCGGAAAAAAATCAAAAGAAACCTCACAAAAAATTATCATAAATGAAGAGAGAGAGAAAACGAAAACGAAAATACTTAATAACGATGATTAGTTTTTTAGAAAAGGGTGATAAATTGTATCATGTAACATTGAAATTTGTATTTTTTTTTTGAAATTTCTCATTCATTAGAAAGACAAAGAATGGAATTGTACTGAGTCAGAGTAAAATTTGTTCTTTAAAAAAAAATGAAAAAAAATTGAACAATGTCTCTTTGAAAAATGTGTAAAAGAAAGAATGAATAAAAAGAACCGACATTTCAAGTATTAAGTCGTGTTTAACTTTTTTTTACTTGAAATTTTGTGTATACACACACACACACACACGTAGTCAATTTACATACAAATTATGGACAAATTTCTTTTCTTTCTTGTACATTTAAAGTACATTTTTTTAATGTTAAATAAAGTAAACAAAAAAAGGAGAAATAATTCAGTTTAAACAGAAGTATTTATTTATAGATTTTACAATTTTATAAAGCAAACATACACCCAGAGCTAAAGAAGCTCTAATAGCATAAAGTCAGGATAATCATCTTTATTTATTTTTCTTTATCTCTCAAAATAAATTTAACAACAACAACAAAAAATAATCTCACATTAAGAGAAAAAAGGTGGAATATTTCAAATGAAACCAAAATTAAATCTACTTAAGCTACTTGAATTTGCATTCACTCATCTTCTTCTTTTTTTTCTTGTTGTATTTCATGCCTTTAAAATACCTTGATATTAAATTTTAATACTGAATCTTCTTCTTATACGTTCTTTTCTTTTTTTTACTTACTTAATATTATCATTATTTTATCTTTACTTTATAATTTTTATGCTTTTCTTATTATTTGTAAGGCATAAGATGAGAACTTAAGAGATGATGAAGATGAATAAAAAAAAAGTGCAAAAATCTTTTTGTCTATATAGCACTTTACCTTTTGTATAAATAACTGCATAAAATACAATTTTAAAAGTACTCGAACTCGAGATTTTCTATTAGTTTTTCTTTTTTTTTGTTAAAAAGAATCTAATTTATTATTATTATTTTATGAGAAGACACGAAACACTTTTGTGAAAGAAAAAGGAGAACAAACATTTACAGATGCGACCATAAGACTATCGTTTATCCATCATCTCATCTTGAGGGATGAATATAAAAAAAAAAAACGTAATTGGTGATGTCTAAGTAAAATGAGATAACAAAGAATTTGAATTGTGTTGAAGTTCAATGAGGATGATGAAATTCCTCACCTCTTAAGATAACAAAACGTAAAATGAGGATCAAAAAAATTGAATGGAATTGATTCAATGGAGAAAAAAATGAAGTATTATTAAAAGAAATGTTTATTGTCGACATTTTATGGCGTATTTTGCGTTGGAATGAAAAGTGTGGCAGTTTTTCATTACTACTATCAATTAACTGGACAAGTTTTTTCCTTTAAAAGCCACACTCTTTGTTGAAAGCGCCCTGCAGATCACCCCGCAGAATATGCATAAACTAAAAAAGTGCCCATAATACTCAAATTTTTTGTTCCAACTAGGAATACGATAAAAATTTCATTCATTAAATTTCCTGTAAGCGTCAATCAAAGATCTCCTTGAGGTAAACATCATTAAACTACATTGGTGACTTAACATTTGGCGATCTTGGGGAAGATGCAGGAGAGTGTGCGTACAAAAAGACCCGTACAGCGAGACTTGATCATACATCAAAAAACTCACGATTGTGTGGCAATTAATAAGAAGCTGCCAAATTTTTATAAATGAGTTCTATGAAAGAAGAGAAAATTTGACAATAAGTTTGTTGATAAAGATTAATGATACAAAAATTGAAAAAAAAAAAAGTCTCAATTGCTGATTTAGCCTGTGATAATTTAGAACTGTGTCAGTTGATACCCTTTGTACTGCGGGGCGTTTTCAGCTTTCAGTGCATGAACGTTAATTTAATTTAAATATTTAACCTTACCTGATGACTTTGACCGAGTTTAGCTAAGAGCTCCTTCCAATCTTGAAAAATTCTCTACAGAGCTTCTTAAATAACTAATGACGCTCATTTACCGTTTAAGAGCAATAATCAATCAATGAGAGGTGAAAGCTGTTTGGATCAGAGTGAGATCAAAACTTCAGTGAAAACCCGTATGAAGCCTTGTAAGGCCTACCTTACTCGATGCCTTATTGACTTAATGGACTACCTTCTTTTTTCAGACTCAATCGAATCTTGATACCCGACTCTTGAAATGGAAAGTGTTGCTAAGCCTGTTCAATTTATCCTTATACCATAAATCGGCTGAGAATTCACATTCCAAAAAAATAGTATACTTATTTCTCTTGTGGTCTTAAACCGTTTTTTTTTCAATGATTCCTGTTACACAACCCACAGTGACCTTTAACACTAAAAACAAACCACAAATCATCAATATCAATTCTACGCAGTGGTTTTTTCCCTTACTATCAAAATAATTTTTCCATATCTAATAAAGTTGTTAGATCTTAATCATTCACAATCATGTGACAACCGTAATGTTAAAATAAAATAATTTTGATAAGTAATCAGAAGTAATAAAGATAAGCACTTATGTGTTTCTGAATTTATTGTCTTTGATAAAATTTCAATTTAATTTATTACCATCTTTTTTATTATTTGGTCAATAAAATACATTACTAAAAAAAAATCACTTATAATTTGAATTTTAATCTTCATTTCACACACAAACCAGGAATTGACATTGAAATATCGTGAGGAGTGATATGAGGAATAATTGTTATTAATTTAGTCACGTATCGATATACCACGTAACATTAAAATACTAATAATGATAATAAAATAATGGTTATGTGTTAAGAATAATGATGATTTTTTGATTGTGTGTTTTTGAAACCAGAATCTTTAATGAATGTAAAAAGGAAACACACTCAATTATTAATTTAAAAATTTAAACAAAAAATATTGGGGAACAAAGGGCCTGTGGTCAATGTTTTGCACCTTTACATTTTTTTTAATTTTATTAGTTTTTTAAGGTTTTATCTGATGAGTAAATAATAATAACATTAATAAAGATAATAAACGATGATAAAATATGTTTTTATACATATCGGAACCCAGTTACACAGAGGCAAAAGGATAAAACCAATAAATTATAATAATGAAATAAGAAGAAAGAAAAAAAAATTGTTATTATGATGATAAAGTCGGCATCATCGTTTTAACATGTTAACGTGTTATTTTCCTTGCTTCTTCTTCAAAAAAAAATTTAATTTAAGTTCATTCAAAAAAAATATCTTTATTTGGCGCATAATCTATTACCTTCCTCTTCATCTTCTTATTTATTTAATTTTATTTGGTTTGTACACATTCTCTCTAATTCTGGAACTTAATCATGTGCCTGCAAGTCATGTTTTTTTTGTATGTGTGTATGCTCCTTATCTCTGTTCTTCTTGAAGCATTAAATTTAAACGAGAGAAGAAAATATGTTAAGATGAAGCAAAAAAATCAATATTAAGAGCATAAAAAAACAAAAGACATGGCAAAATACATGATAACAGGTGCAATATTCTGCCAAAAAAAAAATATTGATACGGATAATATAATATTAAGCTGTATATTTATTTTACTTTATTATAAGTATTATACATATTTTAACATAATATTGATCCAGGTGCAATTCAAATGTTTGATTCTTATTGTGTTTGGCATCAAAAAATTTAAAATTTAATATTATGAAAAAAAATGAATGATAAATAAAACGAGATAAGAATGATCCAAAATTTTAAATTAAAATGTAGACGTGACTTCAAACATTAACAAAAAGAAAAAAGGTATAATAAAATAATAAAACTTTGACATGAGAACGAAAATTTTCCTACAAGTTCAAGGAAAATATTTTCATTTAAAAGTAAAATAACCGAGAGACAAAAAAAAACATGTATCATAATATTTAACTGTTTCTTGTTTACTCATGTTAAACATCACAAATATTTGTAAAAAATTATTTACACATTTTCATATAAAAATACACATTTTTCTGTGGTTTCATATGAAAATAAATTTAAATTAATATTAAAAAAAAAATGAAATGAAACGAAATTTATTTATAATAAAATTGTTTTTTTTATATTTATTATTATTATAATTATAATAAATTGTTATAATAAAATATTTAACTGTATAATTTTATTACAATTTAACATTTAATAATATTTTAATTTTATTATTATCAAAACATGTCAAATTGTTTGTTATCATTAATCAAATCAGCAATTTCAAGTTCAGGTTCATGATAAAGAAAAAAATTCTTTCCACTTAATTAATTTAATGGGACAGATGATCCCAGTCCAAATTTATTACTTTTGAGTATGTTTTTTTTTAAATGAAGTGCACTTGCTTGACTGATCACGCGATACATGTGACACACAAATGCATTGAAACACAAATTTTTTAGAGATTCAAAATGCGCAATTAATACAAAATAACACTAATAACAAATGCAAGCAATTTAAATTTGTGTAGTAAACAACAAACATTTGACATTAGTTAACCTTGAAAATAGAATTTACTCGTTAAAAAATTAAATTAAATGAAATGCAAAATAACAACAACAAGATACAAGACAGAATGTAATTACGATTGTTGAATGCAGTTTGGTTGCACATGTTAATTTGTGTTTTTTTCTCCTGAATTTTAAATTTAAAATGAAGTCAAAAAGATTAGATTGAATTGAATTTTGTAAATGGAAAAATGTGTCATGTACATATCAATGTGCCATTTAAACGAATTTTAACGATCATTGAAGTAATTACGTTGCCATGATGTGATAGATTCAAATTATAAGCGATTCAACTCGATTTGAAACGACATTTGAGTATTTTGGACGATCTTCTGTTGACTTTTGATGAAAAATCGGGACTTGTGAAATAAAAAATCGGAATTTGAAAGAAAAAAGCAGGACAGTTGAAAACTATTCATTTTTTACTGGGCTGAAGTTATCAACGACCTTATAAACCACCTTGTTAGTCTCGAAGAGGGAGTGTCATCGCGCAGTGTCATCAATGATTTTTATCCTGACTTTCTATTTTGTTGCTGTTTTTTAACTTTTTACGTCGTGAAAATCAAAAAATCAGCTCTCAGCGCCCTCTAGAGTGTCCAATCAAAAAACCCAGACACAAGACGCTGTATCTTTTGATTCTCTATCAATCTGTATACTCATCAACGACCTTTTCTTTGGAAAATTTTTCAGGAAAGTTTTGTGAAATTAAGGTCAGTTTTTGGTCAGTAATATTTTTCAATGTTCAAATCGAGCCAATGAATCAAAAATCGGGATTGTCCCGCCCAAATGCGCAAATGGCATGTTAGCTTCTGTGTGTATCAATAGAATGGAAAATCAAGCGAAATTTCAAAAACGCTGAAAACCGCGAATATTTTGCATGATCGCGAAATTTTCAAAAATGATCGAATTTTCGAATATTCCAAAGTCATTGAACGCCTTTTTACAGGAAATTTCATCTCAAATCCCCACAGCACTCTTGTTATGTCCACAGGACCAAGAACAGACAACAAGAAGTGAAATATCACGAAATTCGTCATTTCCTTGAAAATTACAGACAAAAAAAAATCCGATTTAAATTATTATTTATATTCATGGACAAATAAAGACATTCAAACAATGTGTCTTTGAATGTGTGTGTGTGTGTGACATTCCCTAAGCTCATTTATTTTTATTATCTTACCTTGAGGCTATCTAAGGCTCTGTTTTCATAAATTTCCAATAAATTTGTAAAGTCTCATATTTATTTATTTTTTTCATAGAAATACAAGAAATTTCTTTTTTCACATTTGTCATGAAAAAGAATAGAAAATATTTGTCTTATCAATATGAATGGAAAAATTTATCTTACCACAAACTTTTCAAACATTTTCATGGAAAGATACAAATCAATTTTGAGTGAAATTCATGTCAATGTATAGCATTCGTTTGAAGAGATTGAGAATTTCTTCTGTTTTTTTGAAGTGAATCAGATCAAACACATTCAATGAAATCTCTTAAATTATCATATCAAATGAAATGGATACTTCTTGAAATATTTAATTGTGATACAAAAATTGTAGTATTTGATATTCCATGAATAATAAATACTCAACACACTTATTCACAATAAAATCATTTAAACATGAAGCAAAAGAAAAGAAACGATACGGAAATGAAATGAAAGGGTCAATACAAATAAACTTACGATATGTATGTTGTGTGTATTTATGAGACATAAGTAAATAAATAAATACAACTTAGAAATGAAATGATTCAATTACTTTATTCTCGTCTGAAATTCAATTCAATTTTGTAATAAAGTTTTCCGGTTCAACTTCAAATGAATTGAATTTTTTTTTAAAAGGTTACAATGTAGAATAATAATATGGGTATTTAAAATAAATAAATAGTAACATTTAAATTTGCTGTTTTGGAGAAGTTTGAAATTTGTTTTGGAATGAAATAATAATAAAATCGATTTAGTGACGTAATTGGGTCTAAGATCGATTTTTCATGACATGCCATGGTCAAAAATGAAAGTTATTCAATTTCTAGTGATCTTAAAGTCATATAACGCCTCATCTTTGATCCACTTTCATCTATGAGACCAATTTTGTTTGGAATGAAAATAACAGGCTCGGAAAACCGAATTTCAATCAACACGCTCATCATTTCACCGGACAAGCCCTCACTAATTTTTAATTTTCATTAAAATCCAAAAAAAATTGTTCATTGAGCACACTTAAAGCCCATTTCACACAAAATTCCACATAAATTCATTTAAAATTCAAGATAACAATCCACTTATCACCCTCAACTGCTCTCAACCTTCAAATTACCACTCATTAAAAAATACCTAATATTCCAATCAAATAAAACGACAATAAACCCAGCATATTTTAAATGAAAATTTGATATCACCACAGACAATTTATACACCGTACAAAAAAAAAGTGATGATGATGATGATATTTCAAATGATTTCCAACATTTAAACACGAACATCCCTTTTTTATTTATATTACAGCAAATATAATAGTTAATTCCTCGTATAAAACATCAAATACAAAATGAAAAGATAACACAGGGTGCAAAAATATATTTATATACATAAATGTTCTAGTTGCCTTTTGGGCATTTAAATTTTATCAAATTTCCATTCATTTAATCCTTGATTGAATTGATTTGGCTCAAAAATGTTCAATCCCTTGTTATTATTATTTTATTTTATTTTTGCTGGTTTGCTTGATATTTTATGTTATTTTATGACATATATTTTAACATTGATAGAAAATAAATGAAATTTTTCGTGCAAAAGGGAAGGCAGTTAATAATAATAATTTTAGTTATTCAGAGAGCGTACAAGCGTAAAACAACATTGTTGACATATGATCGGAAATTTTTATGTTTTTGGCATATCATTTCAGTGAATTGTTTTGTCTTTTTTTCTATGACTTATTTTTTTTTCAAACCAAGGTCATTTAATTTTTTTGGATTTTAATTAAAATTTAATGGTTTTAAATGAAAATACAGCAAAAAATGAAATGAAAAGTAAAAGAAATGGTAAAAAAGGCTTTGTATGTTTTATGGTGCTTTGATAGCAAAGGCATAACATAAAGGAATATGTTACATTATTATTATTTTCAAAGAGAAAAAAAAATTAACAAAAAAAACTATATTTATATAAACAGAGCACATGCAACACACGCTTCAAGCAATATTTTTGCCATTAAACGATCTCACAAGAATCCACACACAAACAAAAGATTGGATTTTAAACAACAGTAACTTAGTGAATGAAGAAAAAAATTACATCAAAAGCTGTTTCATCTTATATTATGACGATATAATCTTAGTTTAAAATTCATCTCAAACGAAGTGTGTTGCTTCACGATGCACTCTCAATCGTAGTTGTGTTGTGTGTTGTGTTGTCAGTAAATTCCAGCTGTAAAATAAAATAAAATGCCTTTAAGATTATTATTATTGTATATTATACCAGAATATTATAAAGAAACACTGTGACTGTATTATAAATATTCTTTCTAGCATTTTATATATGAGCATAAAATAGAAAAGAAAATTGTTTGCACAGTTCAATGTGTGTGTGTGTGTGTGTGTGTGTGTGTGTGTGTGTGTGTACTTTACAAAGATAATGGAATAAAAATTAATATTTAATATCTCAATCTCATAGAAATATTTTATCAAACAAAAAAAAAATACATAAACCACTAAGATACAAGACAGAATCTGTTAAAATGCAATCTGGAGGAAATTTTGTGCTAAGAAAATCTTTTTAAAGTAATATTTTTTTAACATTAAATTTTTTTGTTATATGTCTAAATTCATCACATTTTTTCTAAGTCAAAGCTCGAAAAAAGAAAAATAATAAAAACATCACATGTCATACACAAAACATTCGTGATGATGAGTCGTTGATTTTCCAAACACGATTTTCCATATCTCGATTTCTTTTTTGAAACAATTTCTATATTTATATCACATCACATTTCAAATATGTAATAGTCACTTTCATATACTTAACTTAGGCTCCATGAATATAAAAGCATGATTTGTAATATTTATTTTTTTTTCTATCTCTTATATTTTTTTTACTTTAAATACTGTCAACAATTTGAACATTATTTGTACAATGAAAAAAAATAACAAGATACACAAAAAATTATAAATACAAAAATATAACAACAACAACAACAAAAAAAATAAATACATCAAGATAATAATGTCACTCATTTTGTTGTTGTCATTGTTAACAGTATATTTTGTGAGTGTTAAAGTTAATCCCGATGTTTTCTAAACGCGTACATTTAAGCGTGTATAAAAACCATAATGATTGTATTACCATATAAATTTATAAACATTTTTAACATTATTAAAAAAAATATCTTGGTATGAAAAGCATGTATTTTGTAAAAATTTATGGCACACTGAATTAGTAGTATATGACAATGATGTTAAAACTTTGTTTATCCATAATGAATATTGTTTCATTAAAATTAAGAGGAAAAAAATGTTAATATAAGGCAATGCAAGTGCGAGAAATACAAATGTTTGTTTATTGGAAAACTCTAATGAGGGTGATGGAATTTTACTTGTAAATGTAAAAATGTAAGAAAAATGCGTTTTTAAATAGATTTTCTTTTTGAGTTAAATATTGCATTGAGAGGAGAGAAAGTGACTTTTAATTTATTTGATGAAAAGCTGGTTTACATGTCATTGAATGTAAAAAAAAGTTTACAGAGAAAAATAATAATGACTCAAGTTTACATTTCATGAAATTTTTGACTCAAGTTTACATTTCATGAAATTTTTGACTCCAGTTTACATTTTATGAAAACTTTGATTTCATTTTACATTTTACGAAAATTATAGCTTAAGTTTACATTTCATTAAAATTATGGATCCAGTTTACATTTCATGAAAATTTTAGTTTCAGTTTACATTTCATGAAATTTTTGACTCAAGTTTACATTTCATGAAATTTATGTTTCGAGTTTATATTTCATGAAAATTATTGCTCAAGTTTAAATTTCAAAAAGTTATGGCTGAAGTTTACATTTCATGAAATTTATGACTCATGTTTACATTTCACGTAAATTCTAGTTCAAGTTTACATTTCATGAAAATTCTAGTTCAAGTTTACATTTCATGAAAGTTATGTCTCAAGTTTACATTTAATGAAAGTTATGGCTCAAGTTTACATTTCGTGAAAGTTATGGCTCAAGTTTACATTTCATGAAAATTATGGCTCCAGTTTACATTTCATGAAAATTTTGTTTCAAGTTTACATTTCATGAAAGTTATGGCTCAAGTTTACATTTCACGTAAATTATGGCTCAAGTTTACATTTAGTGAAAGTTATGGCTCAAGTTTACATTTCATGAAAATTATGGTTCAAGTTTACATTTCACGTAAATTATGGCTCCAGTTTACATTTCATGAAAGTTATGGCTCGTGTTTACATTTCATAAAAGTTTTGACTCAAGTTTACATTTCATAAAAGTTATGATTCAAGTTTACATTTCATGAAATTTATGACTGCAGTTTACATAAAAAAATTTAAATAATTAGGAAGAGTTCAATGTAAATTTCCATAATTAATTTATTTTATTGTAATCAAATCAATTCACAGCAATAAAAATAATTTATTTACAAGAAAACTTTAATATTTCTTTATAATAATAAAAAAAAAAATTGTATCGATTTCCTATGAAATAAATTAGAATACTCACGAGTGCAATCATTTTAAATTTTACATGACTTTTCCTTCTTTGATACACATCCAATCATAACAACAAACACACATATGCTTATATATTCATAATAAATTTGCAATGTTTGTATAATATAATTTAATAATAATAATAATAAAAATAATAATTTAATACAATTTTTGCACTTCTGTTTGAATTGACTCAATGCAATAGTAAAATAATAAATAAATATAAGAGATCGATATACATAAAATATAAGATAAAAAAAAAAGGAGTTCAATGCTTTAATATTATTCGTATTTAATATGAAATAAGCAAAAAAAACTCTCTAACGAAGCTGATTTAGTATCAATATATCAGATTGCATAGTGAAAGCGCACCTTTTTATACAATTTTTTATACATTTTTTTTTAATAACATTAAAATGAGGGAAAAAAAATAATAAATTTATTTCAATGCAAAGTGTGTCCAGTAATAAATATTAGTTAAAGTAAAAGAGTGGCAATGGCAAAGATATCCAAGAAAATATTGGTAGCACAAAAAAAAAATAACAAGCCTGTAATTGTCATATAATGAATTATGATGATGCCCGAAAAAGAATGTAAAAGTATAGAGAAAAAGGAAAGAAAAAACAATCAATATGTCTGTGTGTCTTATAATAAAATAATATTTTGTCTTGTTATATTTTCATATTTATATAATGATGAACTTTTAAAGTATAAGAGGACAATGCCTTTAAGGCAATATTAATATTATGATTCTTATTCAAAGAAAAATAAAAATATATCAACGTTTGCGGTTTATTCATAGATCTTCTTTTATTTATGTTTATTTTTTATTTTTATTTGTTTCAATACAATTTCTATTCAAACAATTCCGATAATGATATAATCAATAATAAAAATAAAGGGTCTATTAAATGGAGAAGAGAAAAATTGACACTTTTTTCTTGTGTTCGTGTAATAACAAGCAATTTTATATCGCAAGTGGGTAATTGTGAGATACAATTCGAGCCTAATTAGTTGAAAAAACTCGATGGTTTTGAAAAATTTTGCTTTCAGGGGTTTTCTGGGCTTCCTGAGGTTTTTTTGTGCTTTGTGGGTTTTTTTTACGTTCGCTCAGAATTTTTATGCTTTCTGGGAAATTGTGTTTTATTCCACGATTTTTAAAATTGTCGACAAGAAATGTGCTTTTTGTGAGGTTTTTTGTGCTTCATGACTTTTTTTTGTCCTTCCATAGATTTTATGCTTTCTGGGAAATTGTGTTTTATTCAACGATTTTCGAAATTCCCGATAAAAAAAATCCTCTAAAATTCCAAATAATGCAAATTTTACTGTAATTGATTAAAATTCACGATATAGTAATCATAGAGCAACAAGACACTAACAGCTTTGTTGTTATATTTATTAAAATTTAAATAAATCGTGCTGTAATTTTAATCTGTGAAATGAAATGTCTGTGGTTTGTGGCCATGCTTGTAATTTATCGGTATCAATTTTCAATGTTGTTGTTGATTAATTTTTATAACTTAATCAAATTATAATGATTATTATTTTTATGATATGAAAAATGTATTAGTCCATATTCAATTTTAAGTAAAAATCGTCTTCATTTTGTACTCGCCATTCCTTTTCCTTGAATTTCAGGTACCTGGCTGTTGAATTTTCTTTATCATTTTTTTTCTTTGTAACGAAGGATTTTAAGAGAGCGTGACGTAACTCCAAATAATCGAAATACAAGTCTTTTTTGGGTATTTGATATGGGGATGATGGTAACAAGTGTTGCGCTTCAGTAAAACGCTTTATCACGCCCCCAACATATTTCAATAAGGGTTTTCCACGATAAATCCAACAATAAAGACTCATAAGACTGACGATCATTAAATGAATATGATTCTTGATTTTTCGTGACAGTCCTGATTCGATTATGAAATTTTGTATGTGCATTATGACACTAATTGTGGTAGTTGAGGCAAAATTTCCAGGTAAAATTTTTGTTATGATTATGCAGATTAGGGTGTAAATTCCATTTAAATTGACTTTCCGTTCAGTGTGTTGATGAATTGCTTGCAATAAATTTTGGTACAGACATTTTTGATAATTGAGAATCAATGGGAGCTCATTTTCGTCAATTGGATTCAATATTTTCAGATTGTATTCCATATTAAAGTAAAATATTCGTGGAATTGTAAATTCATTGTAATTTAAAGTACTTGCATCAAAAAATCTTGCAAGAATCGTTACAGCAAAATTACTTTTGCTATGATTGAATGAGGCGATAAATTCAATCAAATACTCCACTACAAATGTCGGAACATCGATGAGTGATGAATTTTGTGTACAGCAAATAACAGCATCAATCAAAAGATTTCCAAAACTAAGCGGAATGTTACTCATTGCAATTGAATCCCCATCCAAAACAAGTGGTATCATGACAATTATCAGTTTAAGCAGATTTTTACTTGAAATTACCTTAAAAATCCTTTGCAAACAAATTTCAAGATAATTTTCAATGGAATCAAAGTTTCCTGCATAGTAATTTTTTTCAAAACCAGTATTGTTGTGATATAATCTGAGTAATGGCATGACATCATCACTTGTCAAAATTTCCCAAACATTTTTAAGGGCAAGTAATTGATGCAAAACACCACTTACATTAAATGCCTCTTCAAATGAAGTCGTTTCAATTAAATCCTCAATGTAATCTACAAATCTGGTCAAAATTAAGCCGCGATCAATTCCAGCCATTAATAAAGTTTTGAAGATTTGTACACTTGCATGAATTTTCCATGAATTTGAGTTGTGACAAAATTTGATCAAGGTATGAAATAAAATCAATTCTTGATTCAATTCAATGATTTTTCGATAAAATTGCCTTAAAATGATTTCAGCTTGTATTTGAAAATTTTTCCTGAAAATTGAATGTATTTTTTCCTTTAAAAGTATTTTTTGGAATAGAAATGTGCTTGTTTCAATGAGATTTTGCAGTTCTGACTCATTTTTCAAGGAATCTGGTCTTGATATGACGATTATTTCTTCAAGGACCTTTTTGGAATAAAAATTGTAAAATATTACATAAATTTATATCAAAAATTTTACCTTTAATGATAATTTCAAATCAGATTTTGATGATTTCAATTCACCTTCAATTCCACTAAGAGATTTTAGTTTCTCAATTGAAGATCGAACTTTTGTTAAATTTACTAGATCCCTTGACATGATTTTTTTCTTTTAAATCAAAATTAAATTGTCTTTAAATTTCGAGCTATAAAAACCAAAACAATAAAATGAGCATACTTTGATTAATTTAAAACAAAAGTAAAATAAAAAACAATTTCCAACTTTTCTGTTTTGTCATATTACGATTACGTGCTTACCTAGAATGTTGCCAAAAGTAATGCTAATGAATTTTAAATTTTGTCTCTGTGTGTGTTTCAGTTTGGTTTTAACTTTTTTTGCAAAACAAAATTTATGAAGGAAATTCATAGGTGCCTGTGAAAGAAATTACAAAGCGCATTGTCGGAAAATGCGACAGATATTTTGAAAAAAAAACTGTCATTTTGAAACTAACGGTCGATTTGAAATAACGGTCAATTTGAAAATTGCTGCAATTGATTGGCGCCCTCTACCACTTCATTAAATTTAAATTTCCTTTTAAAAAATGTAAATTCACACTCAAAATTGTTTTAATTTGAGCTATAGATGGCGCTGCATTGCAAACGTGAGACATTTGAATTTCAGCTCAATTCAAATTACGCCCTCTAATGGAATTGATTCTCAAAAGACCTTTTCTAACACAAGAAGCACCATTGAAGTATATTTTGTCAGAAAAGTGCTTGAGAATTTGTTTTTACATAAATTAAATGTTTTTTCCATAAAAAACAAAATTAAAAAAAACCCAGAAAATAATTTAAAACAAAATATGATATAAAATGGTAACGAGATGCGGTTTTTTGTAAAATATTATCATTACAAAATAAATGTAAATAAAATTCATTTCCCCAAACAAAGTTTTCAAATAATAATGATATAAAAACAGAGAGACAACATGACAACTAAGAAGTATTTGCCAGTAGTCGTATGAAAGGTAAATACGATTAAATTATTTGATTAAAATATAATTAAAATTTATTTGTTGAACAAATTTCAGAATAAATACAGTTAAAAATAAGGAAGAACAATGATGATTCTTTAATTACAATTTTTCTGTTAGTTGTCTTGGTATCTACTTTAAAATAAAATAATGATAGAAAATAATAATTTAAATATGTTTCACTATGATTTAAGGTTTCTTTTGTCTGATTTATTTTCCTTCCTCTTTTTATCAATATGTTTTTTTTCTATGATATTGCAAATTTCTACCGTTAAAGCTTCTTAGTAACAAAAACAATTATTTGTTTGTTTGTTTGTTTGTCTGAAAGATTAAAGCATCACTTGAGGGAATCAATTCAATTCATTTGTGACTCAAGTAATTTTTTTTTGAATTTAAAACAAAAGAAAATAAAGAGAATGAATAATAATTACAGTTATTGATGAATGAAAAGCGAAAAACTGTTCTATTACGTTTAAAGTAGTTACATTTAAAAAAGTATATATAATTTTAAAGTCCACCAGGGGGCGCCAGTGAATTTCTTTGAGTGCAAATTGAATTTCTTTAAGAATATTCAACTTAAAATGAAGGATTTCATTGATTATTGTAATTTTAGTCTCATTTTCATCGCTCCAGTGCAGAGAAACTGCCCGTTAACGAAGAAATTTAAATTTGAATTGACCGTTATTTTGAAAAAGACGTTACATTTTAATGATTTTCTTACAAAAGGACATTTGAATGGGCATTTTGAGCATTCAGAGTTCTATTTTAAGGATAAAATTTAAAAAAAACCAATAACTTATGAAAAATGATTAAAAACCAATCAATATTTTTTTACAATATAAACTGAAGTCAATTTAAACATAGAAATGGGTCGCCAATGAATTTATATCACCCAGCCAGACAATTCAATATATTAAATTTTTATAGACACACCTGTCCAATGCATAAGGCGACTAACTTTTTACTATAAAAATATTCAAATAAGGATTTTCCTTGTTCCAGTTACTGTCAGCATTTTTATAAAAAAATTATTATATTTAAATGCAAATTAAATCAGTGTCAGAATTTAATTTAAAAAAATTTTATATATTTTATCATTATTATGCTTATTATTGAAATGCAATAAAATAATTGACTGGGAATTTGCAAAATGATAATAAATTACAAAATAATTTATCATACATGATTCAAATTTACCTTGATTTGTGAAAGTAGATCACTTTAGCATGTGAATTGACCTTCAATTTTACGTTGATTTAACATGATTGTGTGAATTTAATATTTTAATAGCATTTAAAGGAATTTTTCATATTCCATAAGGAAATTCAAGGAATACGACTAGTTCAAGTCCAATCCAATTGGATGTCAATAAGTGTAATGATACGAAAAATCGATTTAATGCATACAGAATTTTATATTGAATTTTATTCGGTATTTCTATTACAGACAATTATGTTGCACTTAATTTTATATTGACTTGAATTGAATTGAATTTTTTTCGTATTTCAATAAAAAAATATAGAAGAAAATTGATTAAAATCCAAAATTTATGTTCAAATTTCATTACAAGATTACTTAAATAATATTTTGTCAGGGATATCAATAAATCACACATGCTTAAACCTTAAAAGCTTGTTCATTTTCCTTCTTCTCATTCTCAAAATCTTTTCCACGTCAATTACTTGAACACGCAAAAGCCATGATACACTTTATTATTATGATGAGTATTATTTTTTCACATACTTTTCACATGAACATAAGAGAAAACTGATTATCTTTAGCTATCACTTACAAAATATTTTATAACTTCATGTTCCATTTACATTCAAAAGAAATGTTCAAGAATTTCAATTACGATAACATAAAATAAATTTTTTATCTAAAACATCTTGTACTTTGGATAACATTTTTGGCAAATACAATTTTTTTTCCTTTAACTAGTGCAGTGTATTCAATTTCATTCAAAAAAAAAAAAGTTATGGATAAAAAAAATGTTTTTTAAAACTAAAAATTTGTAAAGTCGACATACAGACAAAATGAGACAAAATTCATACAATATTTTTTTTTGTTCATTCCTAGAACATTGGCATAGCAAAACGCATGCGCGATGACACAACACAACGCTAAGCAAAGTATTTGAACATCTTCTTATTATCATCATCAAGAAATATTTATACAAATATGACAAAAGACAACCAAAACATGCTTTGATAGGAATCCGTTGAATACAATTCTAGAAAAGTTTTTAGTTACCTTTCACTATACTTTTGTACTTGGAAGAAAGGTTGGTTTCGAGTTAAACTTTTGTGTTAATATTTTTATTTTGATATTTGTTTGAGAATTTTTTTATATATACAAGGAAAATGAAGAAAACGAAATGTTTTATTAATGTTCTTTTAATAATCCTGTGAAAAAAAAATAAAATGGAAATATTTTTAAGCGCTTCCTTTAAATTTTAAAAAGAAATGCATTTTTGTGGGCATGTTATCTGTCCGTGTCTGTCACAAGAGAAAAGTACGACATAAAAACTGCTGTTCGAAATCCACAAAGCACAAAAACTGACAGCAGTGGCGGATTGGCCATATGGGCAATCTAGCAAATGCCAGAAAGGCCACAGTCGATCATCTTGTAAAAGTTAAGTTTAGCGTAATTTTATAGAAAATCATACAGAATGTCAGGAACGTTAGTAATTTTCAATCCGCTACTGCCTAACAGCAAACAATTAAAAAAAGACAAATTTTCCGAAATCATCGAGCTTTATATTCATATAAATGCACTCGTGAATGCCGTTCCCATCACGTTCTACAATTTTTTTCATGGAGATTTCCAGTGAGAGTGTTTATTTAGGCTTTACATAAATGTTATTATGGGTGGTGCTATGTTGAGGTCAGAAGTGCTTAAAATAAATTTTATTATGGGTTTTAACATGGCAATTAATACATTTCTTTGAAAAACATGATTTTCTGAAAGTTCTCATACTTTAAAACAATTTTTGATTGCTTAAATTCATGGAAATTTGTAAACAGCGGTGATCCATATACAAAATTTCTTTAACAATACATACATTAATGATTTTTAATTAAAAACTTAAATTTCAACCAAAAATCACTTAAAACTGCTTCATATCAGACTCTTATCCTTCATCATATAAAAATACCTCTAGGTCTCGTTAAAATAACACTCAAAACTTCCATAATCCTCTTATTTGAACAGAATCTTTTAAAAGATTTTTCCTTCATTAATGCATTTTCTCATTCACTGTCGCCATACATACAAAAAAAAATCATCTTCATTTAAAGTGTCTGAAAAAAACACACACAATTTTCATGTGTCACCATTAAGACACTAGTCAAACTACTACTAACAACCCCACTTAAAATAAATACACATCGTCTCATGGATCTCCATCATCTTCAAAACAAACAAAAAATTATGTAAAAGTTTCCTGTTTCAAAGTAGAAAAACGAATACCAAATGAGTGTGCCATAGATATGTATCTCCAAGAAATTGAACGAAGAAAAGATTTCACACGTCAAACTTTGTCTTCTTCTTCTTCATTTTCAGTTGAATCCATGTAACATTGAATAAAAAACAAGAGCAAAAAAAAAGTAGAAAATCCTTTTCAATCTCAAGAAATATGAAAATAAAATAAATGTATGTGTATTAAAAGGATCATGTCATGTTTGGCAAGGATGTCATACGATAAAAACAAACATATTTATCGCTCTCTGTCAATAAATTTCACTGAAAATTGATATGTTTTTAAACCAATTAAAAATATAAATTTGTAAAATAAATTTAAAATATTACATTCACCTTTCAAAATGAAAATATTAAAAAAAAAAATTAGGAAACATTTATCACGCTGAACATTAACCTAAGTGACTGTTCCATAATTTATACGGATTTTTTTGATGTAAATACACACAGACACACACATTTAGGCCTTATAACCAAATTATATATTTTTCTTTTATTTTTAATACACACCTTTCTTAACAAATGAGATATGAGACGTAACATTTACAGTAACTATATCATAAGATTTAAGAAGAAGAAAAAATTCATACAAACGCCTTCCTGCAAAAACGATGATGACTTGTAAAATGGCATAAATTAAATTTAAAGTGTAATTTTCTGATTTATGATTTTACTTTTATCCAACAACAACAACACTAAAATAAAATAAAAATGAGAATGTGTATGAATAAAATTTTATGCAAAATACATGGAACGAAGAACTTCTTCATGGTCTATGTTAACTGTGTACAAAATTTTATGAAAGGAAAAAGATAATAAATATGACTGGGCCGAGATGGTTTATGTAGTGTGGATACACACACATTTCAGTATCAAGGTCTTAGTTTTATTTCATTTCATATAAAAAAAATAAAGTAATTTGGTCGAAATGGGAACGGATGTTATATAAATGAGTTTATGACTTTCCTGGCTTGATTATACCCAATACTTGTAATAAAATGAAGATATTTATTTATAAATATAAAGAGAATTTAAGACGAGAAAGTGCTTATTAGGCATGGAATGGAAGTAAAAGTGAAATCTTGATTCTGGAGGTGAAACTAACTTAAACTGTACAAATGAGGGCTAATGTTTTCCAATCATTGCAAAACTATGTGAACCACGATAGTAATTTTCGTCGGTGATGATTCCTGATGGGAGGGTTTCAAATATTTTGGCTCGTTTAATTGTTATACTGTTCTTTATTGCTTGTTGTAAAAAGATCACAATCAATAATTGGCTTTAAACTTTTCATTTTTGAGCTAGAATTCGATGAACCTTCTTCAAGCTGGCTTGATAACTGTATGGACTTTTTGAGTGATTTTAATCTAAAATTAGATTTTATCTCAGCAGATTGAAAATGAAAAATGAAGTTTTTTATTACCTAATATTACTGATTTCCATTAACTCACTTGTAGCGTCCTCAGAGCTGCTTTAACGCCATCATACCGTCTCGGTTTAAATCGTCCATACTTAATTGAGGTAAGCTCAATGACCAGGTGGCTCCAGTAAATTTTGTATCCAATACTGTCCAAAGATGGTGGACTCTTTGTTTATCTTGTTTCTTGAATGGTTGCAAAAGAACTCCCGCTTGCTGAAGTTCATCGGTGAAGCTGATAAGTAAAATTTCAGACCTATGTTCATTTTTCGCTTTCATGCTAATAAAAAAAATAATTTGGCACAATTCCTAATCACACTGTAATTTAAATAAACAATCTAATTTTCTCGCAAAAAAATAAACTTCCTTGTTTCAAAATTGTGTTTCAACTCAACCAAAACCTGAATATAATCATTTATGAAAACAACTACCACGTTTTATTATTTTTATTTCTTTCACTTATTCACAAACTTAATGTATAAATGTCTCATGAGAGTTCATTTCACGTTTCTTTTTCGGTAAACATTTTTCCTTTCCTTTCCTTGCCACATTTTATTTTTTTTTTATTTAACTTAATTTTTTACTGCCAAAGCAAAGAAGAAATAAAACATCTTGAATATAAAATACAAAATTTATATGTATAAAGAAATAAAAAATAAAACTTTTCTTGTTTTGTGCGGAAGTAAATGATGCGTTAATTTGTGTTTAAAATACTTTTTTATTATAATACAAAACAAAACATGATAAAATACTAAAAGTTTAAATTTTTAGAGGCAGTTTTTGGTAATTTCATGCATATTTAAGATTTAATTCATCATCATGTTTCAATTGAAAATTAAATTAAAGTAGTCAAAAATTATTTAACGAGAGACCTTACAATAAAATAAAAAAAAAAACAGTTGACATAATTTTATCGTGCAATTGTGTCAGTTTATCTCGTTTTATATTCATAATTTTGCATCACGCAGCGTCGTTTAACATATTTTCACCACATATTATACATAATTTATTTATATTTTGTACCTAAAAATTTCAGTACAAATAGTTTGGAGTGAAACAAGTAGCATAAAGTTTGCTTGGACATAAAATTTTTGTTCCCTTTTCGTTTTAAATATGTATAAAAAATTTCATATAAAAATGTAATCAAAGTACGTGATTTTATTGTAAAATTATTTGTTAAACTAAAGAGACATTTTATTCATGGAATATCGTTTGAAAGTGTCATATTATAAAAAATATGTAAAGAAAAAGTTATGTTCCGGCAGATATTGAACACTTTTTATAAAAAATAATTTTATAGGAAAATATTGCCGAGTTAAAAGATGGAGAGAAAAGAATATAAAAGTAATTAATCAATATGGATTTAGTTACAAGGAAAAATCTGTCATGACCTGAGACCAAGAGATTTAATAAGATTTTTTCGATATTGAAGAAGAGGAAAAGAAATGTAATCAATATTAATAATGGGATTTTTGATTGGTTACTTACATTAAAAAGTTATAAAAAGGTCAATAAAATATAAAAAAGAGCTAGAGTTTAAAAAATTCCTATAAAATGTTAGATTGGCGCTTTACGTGGTCATTTTCGAAACTAGTCATTAAAATAATGCAAAAATTTATGTTAGTTCATTTAATTGCCGTAAAATTAGTCAGGCGCTAGTTTTTCTCTGTCATATACGTGCTCAGAGTTTACCCCAGTGTTGGACTATCGATCTGAGGGTTGGCAGTTCGATTTTGCTTCGATCATGTAAATTTAAAATCTCAAATGTCCCTTTTTCCGGCTACTCAATTTGAGTCAAAGGCCTACTAAAGATGACGAGTGCTTCGAGTGTCAATGGGCTTGACTGATGGCTTGCGTTCAGGCTTGAATCGTCGCTCTATTTATCTGATCTCATTGTGTGCAATCTAAACTTCAACCCTAACCTTGCTGGCATTTTAAATTAATACTTAATGCACTCACGTTTTTTTTTGTTATATCATGAAATTGGATTAAGTTCCTTCAAACAAACAACAAATGAAGTAAATAAACCTTTCAATAAAGATAATAAATTTAGTACAAATTATATAATTCATAGCTTGAGGCGTTTTCATTACATTTATAACAATATCGTTTATCATCCATTACTTTATTTACCTGACCGGAAGACACACACACACACATTTCATTCGACACCTACTCATAAAATTAATTGAATTGAAATAAGGACTTGGACACACACTTTCCACACATTTGACATAAACATCAGTTCAATTTCATCACAGTTTTAGATCTATTAACATGAATATGGAAAAAATTGAATGAAGTATGGTCTATCAGTGAATGCAACAAGTAATAAACCACATACATAACATTTCCATCATCATCATCATCACTAACTCATTCAATGTCTAAAATTGTCTAAAAATATACAGAACGCATCACCATCATAATCCCTATTTTATATTTAAAATTTATGTGTTTTCCACAACAACCAGAACAAACCTATAAACTTTATGAACATACAAAAAAATAATTGATTTTGATAACATTCATTCATTCATTTCATTGGACTCACTTCAAACATATTTTTTCTTTTTTTTATTATATTGTTCTAAAAGCGTTTATAATGGAGCATAAAACTTTAAATAACATGCCAAGTTAAACCACAAAACACATATTTTATGTCGTCGTCAATTCCTGTTTTCAATATATACTTGGTAAATTTTTATTATTTAATTTTTTGTGTTGTTGTGTGAATGAATGAATGAATGAGAGGTGAATGGAATTAGTTAGAATCAGTTACTGTTAAAATTTATTGTAATAATATCATAATAAATGCCTTAATTTTCATATCGCGGTAAAATATAGTTTTTTTTTTTTGATAAAATAATAGAATACTTAATACAAATTTCAATGTTTAACACTCAAAAACAACAACAACTCATAAACTCGAGTAATAAATGCATTCATGTTAAAATCTATTGTGTTGTCGACTTGTTAACATTATACTCTCTCATTGTTGTTGTATATTGTTTTGTGTATATCTTGGAATATGAAGTATGATAATAACACGCAGGCATTTGCTGTGAAAATTAATTTATTTTACGCTTTAATGCTGTACGATTTTAGTCATGTTTATAGTATTTTTTTGTGTTATTTATATGAATATAATTTTCTTTTCGATGTGATACGATACGATACGATAATAATACACATAATATGCGTGTGTTACCATTAAAAGCTGACTAATGAAATAAGTGATACAAATTTATGTTATTCAGGAAATTTGTGAATGTTAGAGCCGGATGTTGCTAAAGAGTTGGATTTGAATTGAGCAATTCTATTAAAAGTGGTACTAATTGATCAGGTTTTAAGTAGTTCGATCTGGTATTTGAATACTGGATTTTTGTGAGAAAGAAAATTTAAATTTGCAGATGTTAGTTTGAGTTCATTCACAAAATATGACCATATTTGAACGAAACGATTGCAAGCTGAGCTCACGTACCTCAGTTGAAGCCAATGCTGGACTTTAATTCTATGCTCATTACTCAAAGTAGGGAGTGCTTTTTGTATTGAGAGGATTAACATTGTAAACTCTGTGATTTGGGTCACAGGGAATACAAGATACAATTTAGATAGATGATATGCTAACTGGGAACTGTCAGATGTTTTCAGCTGTTTTCAAGGACAGTTCTTGATCAACTCGTTCACTCGAAAAGACGCAAAAAAATAATTAAAGTGAAATAAAAAAAACACTGTAAAATTGAAATTATATCAGAAATAAAAAGAAAATTAATAAAGCATTTTGAGAGAACCTGCAAGGGACAAAGAGAGACGTTATAACATATACAAATCAGAGTCAAGTATGAGAGTCTAAATTTCAAAATTTCGACACTTAGCTTGTATGGGTTTCACCCTAAAATTAAATATCAACCTGTGCTTCGAAACCAAGGTTTATTTTCATAATTTAACAATTTCATTAGAATGCTTCTATGCAAAGAGCGTTCATTTGAAGCAATGTAATCAGTGTACGATGCTTTTTAAGATTCAAGATGATTCTTCTTTAAAATTCCAAATGATGCAATATGATGATAGTGTGATGCAGAGTCAATGAAATTTTTCGAAATTAATGAGTCTTGTGAATGTTTCGTTGATATCACATAAGTAAGATCTAACTGTGTTCTTCACTTGTAATCCTGCTGGCTTAAAAATGATTGAATTTTTTTATGAAAATTCAAGTAAAATGTTAAAATCTCTTACTTTTTTGAGCAACTTTCTACAGTAGCGAACCTCCATTCTTCTGTACATTTCTCGTAACGATATTTGAAGACATCCAGTCCAAGACCTCGTATAATCCCTTCAACTTTCCTAAACTGAACCAGGACTGGTGGACCTTTTTTCTTTAGTTGTTTCTATAGATTTGGTTCCTTCTTCATCAGATATAATGATAAATGTGTATACACAATGGATCTGTCTGTACGTCTGAGTGCTTCTTCTCCTCTGTAAAGATCGCTCTAGAAATCTGATCCCTTCAGCTCATGGTTGCCCTTTAAAAAAATAATAATAAATTAAATTTTTGCACATTAAACTCACACTCTAATTAAAATATTAAAACACAAAACTCAATGAGATAATCTTATTAAAGGTTTAACATATTTTCACACATTCAACATATTTAACGTTCAACAATAAAAAGAAAAACTATGCACATTACAAATCATCATCATTTGCGTTTTAATTTAATATAATGATGTGCATTAAAATAAAATATAAAGACATAAAATAAAATTATAAATGAAAACAATACGACTTGAAGTTGGAGTGTTGATGACGACAATCATAGTTGTAATAATCATAAACGTTCATTTAATGCCTGACGCATTTGACATAATAACTTATTATATTGAAACATTTATCATCATGTTTTATGTTACATTATTTACATAAAACTTTTTTTGTGTGTGTGAGTGCGTGTTTAAGTGTAAGAGTGTGTAAAAAAATGACAAAATGTTAACTTCTTCAAAAGAATGCCATAAACAATTTTCTTTAATGTTTCATACAAATTCCATTAAAATTTAATTAGGGTTTTTTCTTTGTCTCTTAATAATGAGATGTACTTACATTGAAATGTCTTTGAAGTTTTAATTCGGTAAAAATTAACAATAATTAATTATGATTATTATTATTTATATGAAGGTATTTTAATTAAAATTATTGTGTTTTTCTTCAATTAAATGTACATTCAAATTCTTATGTCAATAAAAATTAAACTAATAATGATACAAATATAAACAAAAATATTTCTCAATTGATTAAAATTTATTGACTGCACTGATGTGACTGATGAAGCAATCAAATTATTTTTATTTATTTATTTTTATTATTATTACAGGCATACACACACAAATGCACACACATACAAATATTTTTTCATCACTGATGACGATGATCATTGTATATAATAAATAAATATACACAAGGGCCAAATTCATCGTGTCGCTGTAAAAACAAAAATATTTTGTAATATTTTTTTTTATTTTCATTTACTTTTTTTATTATGTTGGATGTTATTTGAACAAAATATTTGAGTTGTAACCTGATATAAATCGAAAAAACACAGATATAACATAATGGTTTTTTATTGTTTAAATGATTGAACAGGTTTTTTATGATGAAGAAGAGACACATGATAGATGTGCTTTTAAGAGGATGAGTTGCTTAGTACATTTATTTAAAAAAAAAATGAGTTAAAACAATGAATTGGAATTGGCTTATCTTTTTGTAATTTGAATTGTGTTAATTTATTTGGTGAATTTCTTATCAAAGTAATTTAATTTTATTAAGAAAAATAAAATTAAAAAAATACAATTTTATGACAAAATAATCTCATTTGATTAAATTTATGAGTTAAATGGCATTGAATTTATAATTTATTAAACGATTTCTCAAGAAAATTGTATTAACTTGGAATTTAGAAGTCAAATGACGTTAGAATCTAATTCAAAATTGAATACTTAAGTAGTTCCATTATTTGGCGTTAGTGGCGCTGTTCAAAAATTTTTTTGCTATAAAAGTGAAACTTGATTTAAAGAGCTGTTATTTAAGCTTCTTTTAAAACCAATAATCGGGCTTGTAACATAAAAACTTGATAATTAACAATTTTAAGTTAAAAGTGACATGAAGCACAATTGTAGAGCGTATTTCAAGCTCCAACTTTGCTGAAGTAACTAAGACCATACCTCTTACAAAAAGAGGCCAAAAAATGAAAAAAAAAAATTCAACTTTGAGCACATTTTTCGATTGTGGTGGCGAAAAATGTGCTTTGGGTGTAACAAATATTTGTATTAGTAAAATTCGTTTGCCCTTGCTGGACTCAAATTCCATTCAAATGGGTCCATCTAGCTCACCTAGCACCATCCAATCCTAAAAGATAATTTATGATTAGTTTTCAAACCCAAATTTACAACTATGTTTAATTTTGTTAAATTATGTTAACATGCCTCATTTCGCTACATCTTATAACAAAAACAAATATCAATAAAGGAAGTCAAAATTAACAAGAAAATCACAATTTTTCATTTTAATTTCCCATTTCAACCCAAAAGCAAACAAAAAGAACAGCTCGATATAAAATATGTCATTTCTATTAAAAAAAAAAAACTAGGGAAAAAAATTTAACACCAAAACATACAACAAAAAAAACACATTTTTATAGAAAAAATTCAAATATAAATGAAATACTACATTTTATACGATTATTTTTTTTAATATTATTATTATTCATTGTGCGACACTTTTTTTTTCTCGTACAACATTATTCGCACTACTAAATTCACATGTTTTCACAATTTATTTTTAATGGTAGCACATTTATCACCCAACAATAAATATATTTATAATGTGTATTTTTAGCGTGTCTGTTTGTATTTTATTTTATTTTAGAACATTTGAATTGAAGTGAAAAACATGAAGATGGTTTTTTTTTTGTTGTGTTCCTAGTTCAAATGAAAATGAAAATTTGTTTTCTTATGTTCCAAATAAAAAAAAAAATAATAATAAATAAAAAAATGCGGAAGAAATTGAAACAAATTTTAAGATTCAAGATTTATTTTTTGCGATATCATTTAAAATATTTTTTTTTGGTTCACTAGACAAGTGAGGTTGAGTCAATTTTTTTCCCTCAATTTTTTTTATATGACTCTAATTTGTATTTTGTTATTTTTCTGGATTAATTTTCATCTGAATAAGACGATTTGATTTAAGGCGACATTCATTTCATGTCATTGAAGGATGAAATGAAATAAGATTTTGGTTTGTTATCCCAAAATGTTTAACTTTATTACTGGATGGCATCTTAATTTAGATTGGGAGGAAAAGTTTGTACTTTTTTTATGTTAAAATTATTTATCTTTCCCCCAATTTTTCCTTTAAATAACAAATAAAAGAATTGTATTACAAATTTTTAATGGATCAGACAATGATTTGGGATTTAATGGAAAAAATCATCATCATCAGCATCGTCAAAGTTATTTGAAATGTTCAATGTAATCAAAAATTCGGAGAAATTTAATTATGCGTTTAATTGATTTCGGATTTTAAAAAAGTTTAACTAGCAAGGTCCATAGGATAGAATTTCACTTGATATTTCATTTGTCGTTTATTTTCTATAGAAACACATACGGAAACTGCAAATTTTGTATGTGAAATTTTCAAATGTCAAAATGAATTCTGTTCTATGGACTTAATCCGTAAATGGAAAGACGTTTTTGTATATTGTCAGTTTAAACTTGAAGGCCCTTTGATTTTGTTCAAAGGGATTGCAAGATAAAAAAAAATTAATGCTAACTGGGAACTGTCAGCTGTAATCAGCTGATATCAAGGTCAGTTCTTGATCAACTCGTTCACTTCGTTTCGAGACATCATCGTGGAAAGACGCAAATAAATTATAAAAAGTGAAATAAATAAATTATTAAAAATTTAATAAGAGGTTTTGAGAAGAACCAGCGAAGGGACACAAGGGACATTATAAGCTTAAAATGAGCAGAAGCAAAGTTGTAGAGAATTTTCTGAGCTTCAACAACCATGGCTTGTAATAAATTTTCAATTTTAACCATATCACAGTAAATTTCAGTTAATAATCAAAACAATCTGTCATGAATTTGAATCATTATGATCAATCAGCATCAGTTTACGAGTCAATACTTGAACAAAACAATGAAAAATTGATCAAATCAATTTATATCATTTATCCACAATTGAAATCGATTATCATTGCTATTTATTCTCTTAAATGTATATTTATGGCATCCTCCTACAGCTCTAAATACCAATCTAAATAAGATGAAAAAAAAATAAACATATTACATGAATTTTTATAAGAAAGGAATATGTAGGAGATCGTTTGCCAAGAATGATAATTACCATTAATATACATTTTCCCTTTAAGAACATATAAATCTTTCTTGCTTTCTTATTTTACTTTATTTATTTACAACTTGTTGTTGTTGTTCCTTTTTTTTCATTGTAATCTCATATCGATGCCAAATCATGTCGTTAAACATAAAAGAAGAAATAAAAATGATTGTCTATCACAATTCACCACCGTGAAGTTTAAAATAAAAAAAAATAAAATCAATAACTCGTTGTAAAAATAAATAATAATAATATACATCAAAATAATCGTCTCATATCATCATGATTGTCATATGAGTATCAAAATCAAAAAGTAAAAAACAGGAAAAAAAAGACAATGTCATATTACCAATTTTTACATATCACACATTTAAAATCAAGCAAAATCCGCGAATATTGAACGCATTATTACACATGTTAAAAGTAGCTCATGTTGTTGTCATATTATCTGAATATAAATATTGTTGTATTTTTTACATTAAAAAGATAAAAATTGATGCGATACGATAAAGATATACCTTGAAGTTGTTTCGACATGAATTAATGTTAAATGTTGGGAAGTTAAGAAAAAAAAAATGAAAATAAAATAAATGTTGATTGAGGTTAAAGCGGCATGGTATCACTGGGCATGCAATCAGTAAAAACAACAACAACAATGAGTACGGAGAGCATTGAAGACGTGCTTTTTGAATAATGAATCAAAGTTAAAGAAAAAAATATTAATATAAAAATCTGTACAGTTTTTCAATTTCAACTTCTGATTAAGTCAAATGTACCACGAATTCACTTGATTTGTAAAAATTGTGTGAGAAAACTTGCTATGGAATGAGATTGATGAAGTGCATTTTGGTGAGGAATTCAAACTCAATTGAAATCTCTCTCTCTCTCACACATTAACCAGGTTCAACTTCTTTCATTTCATACATTCAAAAGTCTAACATGAGTGTCTCGCTCTCTCTCTCTTTCTCATTATTCAGGTTGAACTTCTTCATTTCAGACATTCAAAAGCCTTACATGAGTGTCTCTCTCTCTCATTATCCAGGTTCAATTTCTTTCATCTCAGACATTCAAAGGCCTAACATGAGTGTCTCTCTCTCTCTCATTATTCAGGCTCAACTTTTTTCATTTCAGACATTCAAAGTCCTAACATGAGTGTCTCTTTCTCTCTCTCCCTCTCCCTTTCTCTCTCACCCTCTCTTAAAAAAATTAAAATTCCTTAACTCCATACCTCTTCATCTCTCTATCTCTCTCTCCCTTTCATTTCAAGGTCAAATCTTGAAATTCATGATCGCACATGATTGGCAGACATTCAAAGCACTTAAAAGATCGTCATTTTATATAAAATCATTTTAAATCAGAGTTAAATATTACCTTCATTCAAGTAAAATGTGATCATGTTTTTCAATCTTGATGATATTTCTAGGTCAACTAGTTTTGTATGTATTTTATATTTTTAATTAAGTCTATAAAAGTAAATGCAAAAACACTCATAGTAATAATAATATTATACAGATTATAACTTTCATCACATTAATCATCCATCTCTTGTTACAAACTCTGCTATAATTTTTCATATTCATCTACTGCTACAAACTCCTACTACACATCAAAGACAAATGAGATGTAAATGTAATAATAATAATAATAATGTTAATAATTTAATGTAATATAAGAAGAAGTGTAATATGTGAATTTTATGACAATGACATGAAACATGTCATTCTTAATTAAGAACTTGGTGCCATTTTATATATTAATTCACACACTCGCACACTTGAATTTTATTGCATGGAAACAAATTGTTCGAACAGATTCTAGTTTACCTGAGTAATGATGACAAGGCATGAAGGGTGGCTTACAAATTACTAACATAAATAAGAGAGCAAAAAAAAAAAGTGTACAAAACAAATATCAATAATAAATCATTTATGGATTAATAAATCAAAGTAAATGCTTGTTATTGATACAATTTATCGGAAAAAAAATTGCGGATATGGGTGTTGAAGTGAAATGTGTGTGACATCAAGTGAATATGAAATTGATGGAATTTGGAACAGTAGCTCTATTCAAAGTAAAAACCTGCCAAAAAAATTAAAACATTAAATTTGATTGATAAAATTTTCCTTTCAAAATATGCCGACCTAATAAAAAACTACTAAAAACCTCCATTAAAATATAAAAAAGTGATACAAAAGGAATAAAAAAACACAATTTTAAGTAATCCATGGAATGAGCTCACACAGTAAATCGTCGTATAATTTTTTTTCTCTCGTTTTTAATGTTTCTCAAATATTTATATAAATTTAAGGTAATAAAAATTTTATTACACAACAAATTTATTATTATAAAACGATTTACTACTAGAACACGTGGCATTATTTTTGAATGGAAAAAAAATTTGAGACAAGAAAATTATATTTTTTTTTAATTTTTTTTAAAGTGGTTTCTATGGAGCATCATCTTTTGTAAATCAAATGAGATTAAACGATGATGACTCTTGAAAATTACAACCTCAAGGCACTTGAAAATTCAAATTAATATTAAAAAAAAATTTCAAACAACAAGTTTCATTGAAAATTGATGGAACATTATCTGGAATTGAATGC